>KV010197.1:65306-77499 GCA_001598015.1 Dorcoceras hygrometricum | reverse complement strand
GGTCAACGAGTTTGATCTGGAATCATATCTGTATCTGTATACGTATTGTCGGTTGTAGGTTGTCTAATGAAAACCCGTTGGTCCGGTCCAGTTTAAAAAAATAAAAAGTTTTACAACATTCGAACCTTGGGATTTAGAAACGGTCCGAACCCAACCCGTGATCAGGTGCATTCAGACGAGCATCTAAAGATTTTCTTCCTTGGCATATATATATATATATATATAGACTAATTAACAAACATGAGAGAAAACACCATTTTCTTTTCTCTAACTTCAAAGGAAATACAATTGCTAACAGAAGTTCTATGCTACTACTTCTGGTGAGGAGCTCCATATCATCATTATCTGACGTGTTGCATTAATTTTACTATAGAAATTATAAAAATAAAGAACTCTATAAAAATTTTTATCACGAACTTAGTGTTACTCATACTTTTACCAACGTCATTTCTTGCAAGATTTTATAACTTTGGTTCCAATTTAAGATATGGTATTTTAAAATTTAAAAAAATGATAATACATTTGTATTCACAATTAGAATAATAATATGATAAGAAAATAATAAAAAAAAAAACCGTCTGTTTCTTCAATTTTTCATATTAATATAATAGAGATTTAAAAATCTAAAAATAAAATATATATGCGCATAGGTATTCATTTTGCATAAATTCAATGAGCAGTCAACCTAACAAATTTTCCAAGAAACGAATCATTCTAGTTTTTGTTTCATGCAATTATTATATGGTCTTTTTTTTTAATGGAGAAAAACGAAATGAAATAAGTCATATTGGCTGTACATTCCTAACGTTTTTCTTGTTTAATTTATACCAAAATTAATGCGAAAAAACCTTGAAATATACCATTAGTTGAAAGTTAAAATGTGGCAAAATAAGAGTTGGAAATGATAATTTTGGTAAAAAAATCTCAGGAAAAGATTTTAGTAATTCAGAAAATGGCTTGAAGGAAGATATTTCAATCAAATTTTTGTTGAGAAATTAGATCTCAACCATGATTCATTACAGTGGATCAATTAACTAAGGTAAAATAATAAGAGGGGAACACAGACTAATGAGATAACAATGAAGAGTACATGTGTTGTTTACTAAAGCAAGGGGTGTTCCTCACCAAGCATAGACTTTCCCATCTTAAAAGACGATCCATGCATGTTATTTGTCTCCTATGATGGAAAAAAATATTCGTAACAGTGACATATATTTGAAATCTCATGCAACCGAATTTTGTCCGTCAATGAACTCCCATCATATCAGACAGTCAAGTCGGGAGGTCTGTCATCGGGAGATGAGCTAGATGGAAACTATTGGAGCTGAAATAGGAGTAAACTGCTTGGACGAATCACCAACAGTGAGGTATCACTAGGTCTGAGCCACGACACGATATAGCTCGAGGACTGTGAGAGGACACATCGAGAGCTCTGCCCTCGAGGATGAGCTGGATGTCTTTCCTTCATGACCTGCAACCACAGACGCTAGTCAAAGGGCGTCGGGAGTTATCCTGACGAAGCCCTCCGATGCTTAAGTCAGCTCGAGTGATCGATAATATATATATAGTGCAGAGAATGAGTCCGATGAATGTATGTAAACTGAGGCGTATCCCGGGTATTTATAGGAGGGGATATGCGATTGTTGCGTATACGTCACCTTGGAAATCATGAGCCGAAGGGGGCTCTGCAGACCTTGCGTGTACACTATCCTGCCACCAGTACGTAGGAATGGGTCTTGCGCTTTGTCAGTGCACTAATCATGTGCTAAACAAGAGGAGCAATTGGTTGTGATGGATCGTTATCAATGACATACCTCTTGCCCCGAGGTCACGTCGCTAAGCTATACTGTGAAAAATCGTCATACCTCGAGACCTCGAGGTATCCGGAAGTACTGCCCGAAGCGCATATCAGGTACCTACTGAACGTCTATTGGGGGTGCGTTGATTGGAAATCACAAGGGGTGCCTACCTGTCCGGTTTTCTTTATCCCGATGTGACATTTGATAGGTGAAATGACCTCTAGGACCGAGGTGATCGGGTGATGTCAGGACGGGAGGCTACCAGTGATGTTCCAAGAGGAGCTCTTTCCTCGTGTCCCAATGTGTAAATACTTGTGCTATCAAACTCTATGCGTGAAATCGGAACGAAAAGTTAGCGAAATGCGTGCTTTCTCCCATATACTCATCAATATAATCATCTGAGCACACATTATTACAGTTGTGATTTCCATTGAAGGGGAGCGATGATCCAGACCCTCTTTCTCCGAGGTCTGTTCGGTGAAGATTTCACTCTCCAACTTGTACGAACTTCAAATCACTTGTTTCGCATCACTTGATGAGTTTATGTGTTTGTTTGGTGTTTTCCTTCAGAGATTGACGACTATTTTAGTGCAGAAGCATGATGAAATTTTTCCTGAAACTGCGGTACTCAGAGCCAGTTCCGGGAAATCTTGGGCTGTGAAACTGGAGGCTGCTCAATGTTACTTTACGGTTCATTGGCCAAAATTTGTGGAGGATTTGGGGCTTAGAATTGGCGAGTTTCTGGTGTTCTAGTCAGCTGGAAACTCCAGCTGCCGCAAGAGGGCCATTTCAAACCCGTGATATTGATGAAGAAGTTGAAATATTGAGCAAAGATTAATGATATTTTATATTTGGTTCTCGGATAGGAAACCAAATAAAACCAAACTGTTTGTACCAAAAATATAAGCCCAAGAATGAAGCCAAAAACCGAAACCCATACCTAAAAATAATTAGACCCGGTCCATGGACAAACCAAAAAGCGACGCCAAGGAAAACAATTGAAGCAGTAACGTGGTTCATGGCCCAAGTCGTGCGAACGTGGCATTGGAGAAACTCCCCATGACGATATAAAGGAAACGATGGACAGACAAGAAGAATCATTCAACATCACTCAGCAAAATCTGCACAAATTCTCGGCAATCATCACCAATCAAATCCCTTAGTCTATTATGATTTTATTATTCAGTTCTCAAAATCATTTGTTCTTATAGTTTTGTCTCCTACATCTTGTTGAAAATACAAGCAATGTCAGATTTATTCCAGTCTTTTCGCTTTCTTGGCGTTATATTGATTCAGGAGATTAGAACTAACAATCAAATTTAGTTCCTGCTTTCGTTTGATTGTTAATTTTTTTTACAAATTTTACACAAATTGGTGCTAAGGCACCTGGCACGCCAAGCAATTTGCGCAGCACACAAACAAAATTTGGCACGCCCGATGGGACCGAAGTATGACTCCGAGAAAAAAAGAACAATCCGATAAGAACAAAGAAATTGACAGCATGACAAAACTCGAAGAACTCCCGACTATGAAGAACAGCAAGAAATATCTGTTCAGGGTATGGTTGACAGTATTGAAGGCCACTCCCATGGCCATGCTATTGCAGAAGAGCCTGCCAAACCACAGATTGTTATGGATATGGAAGAGGCTTCCAGTGTCATGGCTGAGGGTATTCTAGCTTACGTGAAAGCAGTGATGAGCCACACCACTCAGTCCACAAATTATGGGAATTTCCAACACAAAGAACCAGAACAAGGTGCGGGGAGTTCCAGAGCAGGCGAAGCTCGCCGCTCTATCCCAACTCCCCAAAGTCATGAAGAGAGATACACACCCCCTCATCGAAGAGAAGAAACTAGTTTCCAGAGAAACCCTGCGATCGTTAGTTGAAGTCGCCTATATTGGACGTATGGGGTTATATATGAGTTGACATAGTGTATGCGGAGGTCGCTAATATCGCCTCAACACCTTATATAGGTGCACCATAGTCCGGGATTTTAGAACACGACACTCCACCCCGACTGAAGGATATGTTCATCTTCAAGTTATATTATAACGTTTGAAAGTTTGTTTTAAATTGTGGTGTGGTTTGATGCATATTTCATTGTCATCTTATTTTAAGATGTTGAAATTTTTTTTTACAAAATTATAATCTATTAAGTGTCGGGCACTGGGCCCCACAACCAAAAGATCAAACTACAAGATTCGTAATAGAAATCTATGTACTCAAGATAAACAAAGAACGACATCAATAGAACAAAGGAATAAAGATAGAAACTCTATAATTAACACACCAGATAACTTGCTCGAATCAAAAGGACCATGCTCTAGTACCGAATAACATGATTCTTGTAAAAATATGAAGAGTAAACACGAGTATATTAAAAGATTATCCTCTATTCCACAAAACACGTGAAAACGTCGATTCAACGGTCGTATTCTCCACCTCTAAACTCGATGGTTAGCAACAAAAACAACGAGAAACGAACAACTGAAATCAATTGAACCTCCAAAAATTTTACGTTGCCAACTATTAGGCAAGAATTTTGTTTTTAAAAAAAGGTTAGCCTATTAATGGACTAACCCCCTATATAGTTCAGAGGGGCCCCTTAACCCATATATGTTTTAAATCGAGGGATATGCACGAGGAGGAAGGGCCGGAGGAGAGGACTTATATAACAAG
The DNA here is from genome assembly GCA_001598015.1 of Dorcoceras hygrometricum. Taxonomy (NCBI): domain Eukaryota; kingdom Viridiplantae; phylum Streptophyta; class Magnoliopsida; order Lamiales; family Gesneriaceae; genus Dorcoceras; species Dorcoceras hygrometricum. Next base: position 73,020 of record KV010197.1, on the reverse strand, counting down.
AGCATACCTCCACAATATTTCAGTGGGGAATATGCTCCACACGAAAATCGAACCCGTGAAGCCGGAGAAATTACTCCCATATCACCCCAAGTCTTACCAGCTCGCCCGTGCCCCTGGGGGCATTAGGCAAGAATTTCTTCTTCTAGTATTGGTGGATGAAAATGAATTCCATCCTGGCACCCACACTGGATCGTGAATTACATATGAGTTGTGCTGGATCGTGAATTACATATGAGTTGTGTTAAAATTCAGATATTCCAATATAAGGTTTAGCTATTTTTCTTATTGTTGAAAACTGATATCAAATGAAACACTTGAGTTTACTGGGATTCTTGTTGCTTCTTCAAACATTTTTCAAACTTATATATGAGACCACGTACACAGGCATGTTAATGTTTGTACTTGGCTCTAAAGTTCGTGGAAATTAAAAAATTTTTGTTCATTTTTATCTATCTATCAATATATTGATCAATCATTAAATATTTTTTTTCCAATGAATGTAACTAGAAGAGACACAATTTATATAAATGTGGTCATTTAAGTGTGCAACTTGCACAATGAATCCAACCATGCTATTATTGAGAAATAGATATCACATCTCCAGCTGAAGAGCAACTCAACTCAAATTTAGAAAAATCCAAAGGTTCTAGATGACAATGGAGAAATCTTTGGTGGCTTAGATGGTGCAGGCGGATGTCGTTTACGCGCAAGGAGTTGATCCTCGTCGGCCACGTGCTTGGGTGATGGTGCGGGTGCAGGCGGATGGATCGGTTTGTGTTTCGATGCCTCGGCCATCATGTCGAGACGGAGATGAGAATGCGGTGTGGGCGCATGTGCAGGTGGTGGACTGGATGGCTTGCGTTGGCTGAGTTCTGAGTCGTAGGCAATGGATTCGATGGTTAGTGCCGAAGCAGCTGTGATGGGCTGACGGGCCCTGATGATCACGGACCGATGATTTCCACCGGCTGATTGGCTGTGCGTGGTATAGAGGCTTGGTTTGAGTTGCCAGTTGATAGACTGGTCTAGCTATCCGACTTTTTGCTAGCCCTCATGCATTCATAGCATTGATTATAGCTTGTTGCATGTTTACTGCTTTGATAGCTCTTCGTACTGAGGCTTGACCTCGTTTTTCTTTTCCTGCTTTTGTTGTTTGGGTCTGTGTTACCCATTTGCAGGAGTTTCAGGTAACCAAGCTGGACCGAGTGGAAGTTCAGTTGGTCGATCCCCGCATCCCTGAGTCCCAGTTTATTTATGATATGTATTGAACCGGGGGATGTCCCGTGTTTTATTGTATTTGGGGGATCTGTATTTTGAATTGATGTATGTGGTTACTTGTTGTTTGAATTTGAGTAACTGATATTTTGAGTATTGAATAATTTGAATGAATGATTTGAAGTTCAGGCCGATTTCTTTTGAAAAACTTTTAAGCCCTGTTTTTAAGCTTCCGTAATTATGCGCTTATTTTGTGTTAATTGTTGGTAATTAGCACGGGGCCTGACAATAATTGTGTGGATCTCAAATTTTTCAGAACAAAAAAAATTTTTTGAAACTGGCCGCGGCGCCGCCGTGCATGGCGGCGCCCCACTGCGCGCATGGGCGCGCGCGTGATCGCACTGGCCGTGCGATGGCCAGCCTCAAGTCGCGCGCTGGCCGCGCGATGGCCGACTGGAGGCAGCCTGCCTTGCGCAAATCGTTGCGCGGTGGTGCTGCTGGATGCGCCACTCTCGGGCGAAACTTGCTGGAAGGTGTCGCGCTTGGCGCGGCGGCGTGCGGCCATGCGCCGCACGCAATGTTGGCGACGGCCGCCGCCGTCCGGCGAACTTTCCGGCAGCGTTGCGATGGCTAATTTTCTTCTAGGTTTTGTTCGGGCCTGTCCCGGGCAACCCATGAAGTTTTCGGGCCAATATTCGATATTGGGCCAATTTGGACGATTTTGAAATTTTTAAGATTTTGGGCCTAAAATCGTTTTAAGCCCAATATGATGCAATTAAAATTACAAAATATGATTTTGATTATGAAATATGATTTTATAATTAAAATATGATTTTGTTGATTAAAACATGATTTTGTCAACAAAATGCGATTTTATTATAAAATGCGATTTTATAATTAGAATATGATTTTGTAGGAAATTATCAAATATGATTTGATTATTTAAATTTATGCATATTAATTAGATTGATTGCATGTTTGGGATGATCGAGAGCCGTGCCCAATGTGTTAGGTGTATGATTTAGGTTTTGCGTATTTCGGTTGTAATATATTATTGATATCATTTATAAAGTGTGTCTGTTTGTGGTCCCTTTCCCACCCCTTTGAGTAATTATATCCCTTACTTGTCATGGAAATTTAAATGTAAATTACTAGATTTAGTGGAGGTACTTTTGAAGTATGGGTGCCCAATGTGTTAGGTGTATGATTTAGGTTTTGCGATTTCGGTTGTAATATATTATTGATATCATTTATAAAGTGTGTCTGTTTGTGGCCCTTTCCCACCCCTTGAGAATTATATCCCTTACTTGTCATGGAAATTTAAATGTAAATTACTAGATTTAGTGGGAGGACTTTTGAAGATGGTGGGCCCATGACGATCAAAGACATTGAAGACCGAAGATCTGTAAAATCGGAAGCAATTGTAATAGGATTGCATTACATATTGCATTTCACCTAGGACTGGACCCAGGTCCGTGATTGACAACCACGGACCGCATAGCTCTCGCGATCGATCATCCCAAAGTTTTTTATATTTGATATATGTTGAATCCGCATGTTTTAAATTGTGATTTAAAATTGCATGAGACCAAATTTTCAAAAATAAAATCCCTCGTTTTAAATACGATTTAAAACTGATATCAAGATTAAATGTTTATTCGATAAACTAAGGGAATTTAAATCTGTTTAAATTATCCCTACCTTCCATCAACAATGGGTGTACGCCGATGCTACCCGCATACATGGCCCGGCTCATATTATTGAGGGGGTTATGTATGCCGGAAAGCTGTACACGTCATTGACACCTGCTGTGAGTCGGTTGGAACTCCCTTTAACGTTGGCTCATATTATTGGGGACGTTAAGGGGACCGTCCTTCACGACTCAACATTGATGGGTCATCTTGACACGTGATAGTAAACGGCGTCATATTATTGGGCCCTTACTGGACGTGAGGTAAAATACATGGAGGTTGCACCGGTTGCAATTGAATTCTACCTTTTAAGGGTCATGGTTGGCTGATATTATTCGGGACCATGATCACTCAATTGGACTCTGTGTACCCACTAAGGAAACTTGCTTTCCCGATTTCATTAGAGGGTGGTGAAATCGTTAAAATAGTGGGAGGGTAATTCATAAAACTAAACGACCTTGTTTTATGTCTTAGCGTTATTTCATATATAGTTAGTAATGCATGTCTGTTTTTCCTTTCAGTATAAACTGCTTTATATAATGTATTCGATCAAAAATCCACTTGTTGCTATACTAGATAGCAACAAGTTCACTGGTCTGAACTACCAAGACTGGCTTCGAAACCTCAACATTGTGTTGGCTTCGGAGAAACTTCTCTATACGATAGAGAAGAGCCCTCCGAAGGAAGCCCCTGCCGATATCAGCCCTGAGGAGCTAATTACGCTTAAACAATGGTGGGACGACGAGCTTAAGACTCGATGCTATGTGATGGCATCGATGTCCAACGAAATGCAACGGCGCTTTGAGAAGACGAAGTATGCTGCTGACATACTCTTTCATCTCAAGAAACTGTATGGGGAGAACTCTCGACATGAGAGGTTCACCGCTGTCAAGGAGCTTATGACGAGCCGCATGCGTGATGGGACTTCGGTCCGCGAGCATGGGGTTCGTATGATTGGGCTCGTTGAAAAGCTGGCGGGCCTCGATATCACGCTTCCACATGAGCTGTCAGTGGATCTGCTTCTCCTCTCACTCCCCGCTGCATTCGACCCCTTTGTGGTCAACTTCAACATGAACAAGCTGGAAGCCACCCTTGAAGAGGTGGTGAACATGCTTGTAGTGTTTGAGGGGACCATAAAGAAGGACAAGCCCGTCCTCCTTATGGGTTCTTCTTCCTCCGCGAAGAAGGGGCCCAAACGCAAGGGTAAGAAGCGTTCTGCTCCTGTAAAGGAGGAAAAGCCCACCAAGAAGCCCAAGGCAAAGGCTTCCAAGCCAAACAAGACTGAGGATGTTTGCCACCACTGCCACAAGCCTGGGCACTAGAGGAGGAACTGTAAGGAGTACCTCGAGCAGTTGCGAACTGCGAAAGGTATGTTCGACATTGATAGAAGTTCCAACTCGCGATGTGGAAACACACACGACAACAATAAAAGGAAAAACGATAGTTTGAACCCAGCACAACTTTGGCACGCTAGGCTAGGTCATATTTCCCTAAGTAGGATGAACAAGTTAGTTAGGAGTGACATGTTTGATTTGTCAGACATTAAATCCTTACCGACTTGTAAATCTTGTCTCAAGGGAAAGATGACCAAACAACCCTTCGAGGGCAAGCCTGAGCGTGCTCAAGGCCTATTGGATTTTATCCATACTGATGTGTGTGGCCCACTTAGCATTGGTACTAAGTACGGTCACACATACTTTATCACCTTTACCGATGATTACTCTAGGTATGGGTACTTGTACTTAATGAAGCACAAGTCTGAATCCTTTGAAAGGTTCAAAGAATTCAAGGCTGAAGTAGAAAATCAGCTAGGCAAAAGTATTAAAACGCTTCGATCCGATCGAGGTGGTGAATACTTGAGTGCTGAATTTCAAGACTATCTTAAAGAGAATGGGATTCTCGCACAGTGGACCCCTCCGGCCACACCACAGCTCAATGGTATAGCAGAGCGTCGTAATCGAACCTTGATGGACATGGTTCGATCTATGATGAGCTTCACTGAGCTTCCTACCTCGTTTTGGGGCTATGAGCTCGAAACTGCGGTAATATTGTTGAACAATGTCCACACCAAGGCAGTGAATAAAACTTCATATGAGTTATGGATGGGCAAGCCGCCCAAATACTCATACATGAGGATTTGGGGATGTCCTGCTTACGTGAAGCAGACAGTGGGAGATAAGCTGGATACTAGATCAATCTTATGCTACTTCATTGGGTATCCAAAGAATTCTATTGGATACTACTTCTACTATCCAAACGAAACAAAAGTGTTTGTTTCTAGAAATGCCACCTTTATGGAAATGGAATTTCTACTTGATAGAAAGGGCAAAATAGTAGAACTCGAAGAGGTTCGAGAACCAATTGAAGTACCAAGTGAATCTCCTGCACCTTCAGAGCCAGTACCAGAAACTGGTCGCACCTAGGAAATCCAAGATAAGCTGGATACTAGATCAATCTTATGCTACTTCATTGGGTATCCAAAGAATTCTATTGGATACTACTTCTACTATCCAAACGAAACAAAAGTGTTTGTTTCTAGAAATGCCACCTTTATGGAAATGGAATTTCTACTTGATAGAAAGGGCAAAATAGTAGAACTCGAAGAGGTTCGAGAACCAATTGAAGTACCAAGTGAATCTCCTGCACCTTCAGAGCCAGTACCAGAAATGGTCGCACCTAGGAAATCCGAAAGGGTTCCTAGGGCTCCTGAAAGATATGGTTTCCTTCTTGAAGATGATCAGGGTGATCAAGTTGTTGGATGTGATCCAAGGACTTTCAAGGAGGCAATTTTCGATGCTGATTCTAATTTGTGGCTTGAATCAATGCAGTATGAGATTGACTCAATGCATGCGAACCAAGTTTGGACTCTCGTTAATCCTCTCGAAGGAATTGTTCCTATTGGGTGTAAATGGATATACAAGAGGAAACTTGGGCCTGATGGTAAGGTATTGACCTACAAGGCACGACTGGTCGCGAAAGGTTACAATCAAAGGCAAGGTGTTGACTATGATGAAACCTTTTCACCAGTCGCAATGTTCAAGTCGATTAGAATCTTACTGGCCATAGCCGCATGGTACGACTATGAGATATGGCAAATGGATGTGAAAACTGCGTTCCTTAATGGAAACATTAAGGAAGAGATCTATATGACGCAGCCTGAGGGTTTCACATCCGTGGGAAGTGAGCATAAGGTATGCAAACTTCAGAGATCGATCTACGGTCTCAAACAAGCATCGAGGAGTTGGAACCTGAGATTCGATGAAACAATTAAGGAATTTGGTTTCATCAAGAATCCCGAGGAGCCATGTGTGTATAAGAAGGTAGTTGAAAGCGCTGTGACATTCCTTGTACTTTATGTTGATGACATTCTACTCATTGGGAATGATGTAGGAATGCTGCGGTCAACTAAAGTATAGTTGTCTAGTAGATTCTCGATGAAGGACATGGGTGAAGCATCCTATATTCTTGGAATACAGATCTATCGGGATAGATCGAAAATGATGCTCGGACTCACCCAAGCTACCTACATCGACACCATACTTAATCGGTTCTCTATGGAAGAGTCCAAGAGAGGACACCTACATATGTGCCATGGGGTCACTCTATCTAAGTCTATGTGTCCGAAGACTGATGAGGAGATAGAGAGTATGGCACGTGTGCCATATGCCTCGGCGATAGGTAGTATTATGTATGGCTGAGGCTGAGTACATCGCAGCATCAGCTGCTGCTAAGGAGGCGGTTTGGATAAGGAATTTTGTCCAAGAGTTGGGCGTCATTCCTGATGGATTTGGTCCAGTCCCGGTGTACTGCGACAACACGGGTGCCGTTGCGCAAGCAAAGGAGCCTAGGTCTCACCAAAGATCCAAACATATACTGAGGAAATACCACATAATCCGGGATATTGTGGCTAGAGGTGACATAGCAGTTGAGAGAGTGGCCTCTGCGACAACATTGCTGATCCACTTACGAAGCCCTTTCCAGGACCGTTGTTTGAAAAACATCGCGAAACAATGGGACTGCGTCTGATGAGTAGTTGGCTATAGGGCAAGTGGGAGATTGTTAGAGTAGATGCCCAACTAGCCAACTTGTGGCGTGTGGGTTTTATTGACTCTTGTATATGACAATCTTTATATATGTTATTCGCATTTCATTATGGCATTCTTTAGTTTCATTATGTTATATGATGTTAACAATTGTGTTGGATAAAGACCTAGATGTTAGAGTAGATGCCCAACTAGCCAACTTGTGGCGTGTGGGTTTATATACTTTTGTATATGACAATCTTTATATATGATATTCGCATTTACTCATATGGCATTCTTTACTTTCATTGTGTGTATGATGATTTACAATTGCGTTGAGTAAAGACCTAGAATACACTAAAGTGTATGTTAGATGTGATAGTGGGTATGACGGCTATCATGAAACACATCTAATAGTCACTGTGTATTCTGAACATGTTCCTAGTCGATTGGGCCGTCAAAATGAGGATAAGGCCGCCCGAGTTCGAGACTAGTATCTGCGATTCGAAGTACCATGTTTCATTGGTAGGGAACATTGTGATGTTCTGAGCATGCAGTTAGATAGTGACCTGGTGATCTATCGAACTACCCTCGTTCGGACTTTCCAAGTGGTTACCATTTGTCTAGTGGATAAGTCCGAGGTCTTGGTTGTACTGATTAGTCCTCACGACTCGAAACGTCATTGAGACTCTACATGATAGGCGTCTCACTTTGACCCGTTTGCCGACTCACTTGGGGTCATAAGGCGTCGGGATTGGGTGAGACCCCGATGCATGTAGGAGTCGATAC
>KV010197.1:45040-63981 GCA_001598015.1 Dorcoceras hygrometricum | reverse complement strand
GATGAACTGAATGTTCATCCGTTGGACCCGGGCCCGTTGGGCCGGTCCAAGTCCATTCTTAATTCTATTTAATTAAGGCTAGACTTCATAACTTAACAACTTAAGAAAACCCTAACCCTAAGCACTCTTGGCCGCCGCCCCCTCTCTTCATCTACCTCACGCTGCCACCGTGCGCCACCCGCCGCCGCCGCCGCCGCTCGCCGGATTTGTTCCGGCTAGTTTTTCGAGGAGAATTTGTTGGCGATAAAATCCTTCAGCCTTCTAGTGCTGGCTGATTGGAGGGAGATCGATTCCGGTCGTGGACCTGATTGACGGATCTACCACCACCTACCGTGAAGAGCCGGCGTTCTTGTAATTCCGGTTGGAGCCAGGCACAAGTGCCAGCAAGGTATTCCTTAAAACACCCTATGAATGTCATAGAATTGTTTTGTATTATCGTATTGAACGTCTCCCGGCATATGTTTTCTCGTTCTTCCGCTGCCTCGCCGGGGGGCGTGATCCGGATCCCAACACTAGAATGCACCATAGTGTATGTTAGATGTGATAGTGGATATGATGGCTATCATGAAACACATCTAATAGTCACTGTGTATTCTGAATTCGTTCCTAGTCGATTGGGCCGTCAAAATGAGGATAAGGCCACCCGAGCTTGAGACTAGCATTTGCGATGCGAAGTACCATGTTTCATTGGTAGGGAACATTGTGATGTTCTGAGCATGCAGATGGATAGTGACCTGGTGATCTATCGAACAACCCTCGTTCGGACTTTCCAAGTGGTTACCATTTGTCGAGTGGATAAGTCCGAGGTCTTGGTTGTACTGATTAGTCCTCACTACTCGAAATGTCATTGAGGCTCTACATGATAGGTGCCTCACTTTGACCCGTTTGCCGACTCATTTGGGGTCATTAGGCGGCGGGATTGGGTGAGGTCCCGATGCATGTAGGAGTCGATGCTTCGTTGTCGAGGATTCACCGTTCGCTCTCATGCGAGGATATCCTATGCTATCTGAGGGGATAATAGTGTATAAATATCTGGCCAGAGTACTGGATGTGTTTTAGTATGGGTTTGCCTAGTAACACTCGCGATGTCACTATTCGATCTCCAAAATGTATGCATAGTTATCGGCCGCAATGGTTGTGGGCCCACGGCTAGCTGTATCCCTGAACCATTGAGGGTCACACAAGTACTGGATTCATGATTCCCGCACGGAAACTGAGCTCAATGTGTTGAGCATAGGAGGAGGAATTTAGGGAGTACGACTTCCTAAAAGTCAACAGGGATCAAATTGCGATTTCCCAAAAGTTGAGGGGCTAAACTGTAATTTTGGACTAGGATATCTGAAAAATTGTTTTTTGCATCATAATATTCAGTTTTGGAAACTGAGTCGATCGGTCCGATCTGATCGTCGATCGGAGTTATGATAAATGAACCAAATGTTCATATATTGGACTGGGCCCGCCCCAGGTCCAATGGGCCGGTTCAAGCCCATCATTGGTCTACTTATGCTAGACCTAGGGCTACACATCAAAAACACATTACACAAACCCTAGCCTCCACACTTGAACTCGGCCGCCCCCTCCTCCTCTCGAACCCACGCGCCGCCGCCGGCACATCCACGCGCCGCAGCCCCTTCGTCGGACTTGTTCCGGCCACCGCACTGAGGAGTTTCCGTCCGTGCTGAATTCGCCAGTCCTTCTAGTGCAGGCTGACGAAGGTGTCTTGATTCCGGTCGTGCACCTGATTAGGAGGATCTACCGCCGCCTACAATTCAAGAGCCAGATTTCCCTGTGAATTCTGGTTGGAGCCAGGCGCCTAGACGCCAGCAAGGTAGCAATTTGATAAACGCCCTATGAATGTTTATTGATTGTTTTTAATGTATTGAACGTTTCTCGGGGCAATTTTTGATTTCCGCTGTGCCCCCGGGAAACGCGATCCGGATCCGCCATTTTATGCCAACACAGAAACCATATCATGTTCACTCAACTTGGCAAGTGTTTTGAAGTTTAGATGGTTCATTCTTTGATGCCACAACCAGATCTTGGATGAACCAGCTGCAAGGCACAAATGCTCAGATTCCAGCTGATCTGACCAATTGATTATGTAGGTATTCCCCGAACGTTTGCCTACCAATACATTCAGACCATTTGGACTCTGAACCGTGCATGTGTGTTGTTGAAACTGGACTGTGTAACCTTTGTCACACAGCTGACTAATGCTAATCAGATTGTAACGTAAATTATCAACAACTAAGACGTCTGAGATAGATATGTTACCGTGGATAGCTTACCCTTACCCACAGTGTTACCGTATGCGTTATCACCAAAGACTATCTTTGCGCCTTTGTGTGGAATGACGTCTGATAGCAGCTTTCGATTTCCTGTCATATGTCTTGCGCAGCCGCTGTCCAGGTACCACAAGTTTGATACATCTGCTGGTTCGTACCTGCTATCCTGCAATCATAAAACCAGCTTTTGGTACCCAATTTTACTTGGGTCCAGATCGGATTACCCCTTTCGGGACCCATACTTGAATTACCTTAACAGTTTTCCCAGTATGCGGGTCCACAAAGGTCTGTGCATAATTGTGAGATCTATTGAGTTTTGATTTCATATTCTGACCACTTAGATCTCTCCTCGGCTGAGCCTTTGTCCAGCCAGATTTTGCCTTCCTTGAATTACGCCTCGGCTGGTTGGGAACAAAAGACTTGGAACCAGCTTTCGCTTTATCCTTGTCCAGCTTGTTCTTTAGCCAGCTTGGCTTGGAATTCTCAGGTCTTTGAAAACCGATACCAGCGTTTCCATTATCGCTCAACTTGGGAGAGTTCTCGTCATCAAATGTTATCGACTCATAGCAGTCATATATCACGTTGGCTTTGACAAAGCTCATTTTGTTGAACTTGTCATATGCTGGCTGTGATTGAGTACTTGTCTCCCCTTCGCTTCTTTCACTACAACTAAAACCCAAGCCAGTTTTATCATATACTGACTTTTGGCTTTCTTGCAGTTTGTGGAGAGCACGAGCCGATTGGTTCCAGGAGCTCATTTCTTTAGTTAATTTTTCAACTTCAGCCTTGAGCTCACTGGATTCATTTCTCAACAAATCATTTTCAATCATCAGCTTACTCAACTCAGTCTTTAAACTGTCAATATCCTCAAGCTCCTCAGAACTTGATTCAATCGAACTATTTTTCAGACTTATGTTTTCGGCCTTGATTTCCTCAAATGAATGAGAAAGCTTCATGTACTCTTTGACCATGTCATTTAGTGCACTGACAAGGTCTTCTCGTGTAACTTCAATGTTGGAGAAGTCAAATACCTCGTCGTCAGATGTTTGGTGAGCCATTAGGTAGTGAACCTCCTCTTGTTTACTGTCACTTGATGAAGAACTGCTGGATGTTGAGTCTGAGTCAGTATCTGCCCAGCTTTTGGTGCTTTCTTCAGCAACCAGCACCTTTTGATCGTACTTTCTGCTAGGCTTCTTATCAGCTCTTGCTCTCATCCGCCTATCCTTAGATCTTTCTTTGTATCTTTCAGCATTCTTCTTATCATCCTTGTATCAGGCCCCGTGCTAATTACTAACAATCAACACATAATAAGCGCATAAACACGGAAGCTTAAAATCAGGGCTTAAAAATTTTTCGAAATACAATGGGCCTGAACTTCAAATCATACATTAAAAATATTCAATACTCAAAATATGAGTTAACTCAAACTCATACGCAACAGGCAACAACATAATATCAATCAAATACAGATCCCCAATACATGATAACACGGGGCATCCCCCGGCTCAATACATATCATACATATATATATATAACTCGGACTCAAGAATGCGGGGATCTACCAGCTGAACCTCCACTCTGCCCAGCTTGGTTACCTGTATTTCCTGCAAGTGGGTAACACAGACCCAAACAAAACAAAAGCAGGAAACAAGTACGAGGTCAAGCCTCATTACGAAGAGCTATCAAACAGCTATGCATGCAACATGCTAACTATCAATGCTATGAAATGCATGTGGCTGTCAAAGGAAAATCGGTCAACTAGGCCAGTTTATCAACCGGCAAAACATAGCAAGTAGCCTCAATACCACGGTCTATCAACCGGGAAATCATCGGTCCGTGATCATCGGGGTCCGTCAGCCCATCACAGCTCGGCGGTAGACACTCATATCCAGTAGTCACCGCTCCGATGATAGCGTTGGACTGGTGCACAACACATCTGTTGATCAGCTCCAACGTGGCTTGGGTCATCAATCAAATCTGTCAAGGCCCAATATGTATGCATGTATGCCAATCAATATCAATGCTCAATGCATAAAATCATAATACGTGAAAACAGAATATCAAGTTCAATCAATTCAACAGCTGTTCCACGTAAACACATAACAGCAACACCACACATTCCACAACATCGATTCATTCATGTTCACGCTCAAGCTGTAAGTGCTGCTCAATTCGTACCTTTCTTCTTCAATTTACCTAACAGACTCTCAACAAAGTCACGGCAACACGCGGCCAAGCAACCAGATTTCCCCTGGTTCAATTCACGCAGCAGGGACTTCCTGGAATGCTGAAATCTGTTACAGGTACTCAAAATCTTAACTCAACTCTGCTACTCAATCACGCTAATCCTACGTCCAGAAGCATACTTCAATCCTACACTTCTACGCAGGCATTAACTACAAGAACAGATCTCAAATCTACAAGAAATGCTCACCCAAAGCTCACGCTAGCAGAAGAACGCACGTACAGACTTTTCTTAAAAAGCTTCGAACTCCAGCAGCTTCGCGTTTCCACACCAGCGCTAATACAGGGTTCGAAAAGGGCAACAAATGAAAGAGCTAAGCTAGGGGAGTCCAGCACCACTCAAAACGTCAAAAACAGAGGCTGGATGTGATGGAAATCGGCGATAGAAAATCACGGTGAACAGTAGCTCGACGAGGGTTTGGAAATAGAGATAAGAAATATCGGGCTCTCAATTATTCTAAGTGTCGATCAACACCTCTAAATATATACATCTCAATTCTCTCGACTGCTGATCACCAATCCAGTCGACGTGAACTGTAGGAATCTTACGACTGGCACTCATGCTTCCTACAACAAACCAGACGCAACAATCCAGTCGCAACTATCCAGTCGCAACAATACAGTCGCAAGGCGCTAAATAACCCAGACACAAGCTAAACCAAAAGCTGGTAGATTCCTCACAACTGGTACCAGACGCAATCCTCGAAACGCAGCGTTTCAACTTAACCAGATGACGTCGCGTTGCTCCCTCGACTGGTTCCTCAATTCCACAGCTGGTCACCCAGTCGCAACACAATTCCTCCCGCGAATGGTTCTTCAATTCATCGACTGGTCATTCTCTCACGAGCGCAACGACTGCAAGACGCAACACAAGCGCAACGACTGATTTTCCATTTCCACCAGCTGCAAGCTACAGTAACCATCAAATTCCAAATCCTACCAGTCGTTGGCTACAGTACGGTTGATTCAATACTTGGAGGAATTCGACAACTCTATATCTTCAAAATTCACGTGGCTAATCCCAAACAATAAAATTAACCACTAATCTAAATCTGAATCCTCACATTCTCCCCACCTTAAGGGATTTCGTCCTCGAAATCAAAGGTAAGCTCAGGGAAGAAAACAATCAATCATGCAAATCAACACCAGCAGCTACTCAAATTCGAAGCTAAAACCAGGAATTTACCTGGAAATGTTGCACAATCAATGCTCAAACAGATGAGGCCAATCCTGCCGCATCTTTTCCTCAACCTCCCAGGTCGCTTCTTCTCGGCCATGCTTGCTCCATTGGACCATCACCAAAGGAATTATCTTGTTTCTCAGCTGCTTCTCCTTCCTATCCAAGATCTGAACCGGATATTCGACATAACTTAAGGCAGAATCCAGCTCAACTTCGTCAGTTCTCAAAACATGGGACGGATCCGGCTCATATTTTCTCAACATTGACACATGAAACACGTCATGCATCACGGCTAGCTCCTCGGGCAGCCTCAGTCTATAAGCCAATTGTCCAATCCGCTCGATAATCTCAAAGGGACCAATGAATCTGGGAGCCAATTTGCCTTTAAATATGAATCTAATCACGCTCTTGAAAGGATAAATCTTGAGAAACACACGATCGCCAACCTCAAACTCTAACGGTCGACGTCTTCTATTAGCATAGCTAGAGAAACGGTCTTGGGCAGCTTTCATTCTACTCCGAATCAAGTCAATTTGATCCTTCATTTGCTGAACAAACTCCGGTGTAGAAAGCTGTCTCTCGCCAACTTCTTCCCAACAAATCGGGGATCTGCACTTTCGACCATACAATGCCTCAAACGGAGCCATTCCAATAGTGACTTGGTAGCTGTTGTTATACGAAAACTCCACCAAGGAAAGCGAATCCTGCCAGCCACCGCTGAAATCCATCACTACCGCTCGCAGCATATCCTCTAAAGTCTGGATAGTCCGCTCAGACTGTCCATCTGTCTGTGGGTGATAGGCTGTGCTCATCGCCAATCTCGAACCCATTGCTGCTTGCAGACTCTTCCAAAATCGGGAAGTGAACCTTGGATCTCTGTCGGACACTATCGAAACCAGAACTCCATGCAATCTAACCACATGGTCGATGTACAACTTCGCCATCTTTTTCATCGAACACCTCACATCATAGGGAATGAAATGGGCTGACTTCGAGAGTCTATCAATCACAACCCAGATCGCATCGCATCCCCTACTCGATCGAGGTAGATGGGTCACGAAATCCATGGCGATGTTCTCGAACCCATTGCTGCTTGCAGACTCTTCCAAAATCGGGAAGTGAACCTTGGATCTCTGTCGGACACTATCGAAACCAGAACTCCATGCAATCTAACCACATGGTCGATGTACAACTTCGCCATCTTTTTCATCGAACACCTCACATCATAGGGAATGAAATGGGCTGACTTCGAGAGTCTATCAATCACAACCCAGATCGCATCGCATCCCCTACTCGATCGAGGTAGATGGGTCACGAAATCCATGGCGATGTGCTCCCAATTCCATTGGGGCACCTCTAAACTCTGGAGCAATCCACCAGGCCTGATTCTCTCAGCCTTGACCTGCTGGCAATTCAAACATCTAGCAACAAAAGCAGAAATGTCGCTCTTCATACCTGCCCACCAGTAGTGAGACTTCAAGGCATGGTACATCTTTCGCTCGCCTGGATGCACACTGTACCGACTACAATGTGCTTCATTCATGAGGGTCTCTTTCAAATCAATCAGGTTCGGAACTACTAATCTCCCTCTGAACCTCAAACATCCATCAGAAGCAACAGAGAAATCATCAGACTGACCTGACTGTGCCTTAATCCTCAACTCATGGATATAGGGGTCGGTCCTCTGCACCTCCCTGATGTTCATCACAATCTGCGGTTCCACTGAAGAGAAGAAACAAAGAAATACTGATCACCCGGCTGGAATCGCCAACCAGACGTACTCAACTCCTCATGAACTTTCGAAATACTCAAGGATGCCAACATATCAGGCTGGGTCTTTCTGCTCAAAGCGTCAGCTACTAAGTTCACACCCCCAGGCTGATATTGAATCTCACAATCGAAGTCCTTAAGCAATTCCATCCAGCTTCGCTGCCTCATGTTCAAATCTGACTGCGTGAAGATATATTTCAGGCTCTTATGGTCGGTGTACACCACAAATTCTTCACCATAGAGATAATGCCGCCAAATCTTCAAGACAAACACTATCGCAGCCAACTCCAAATCATGAACCGGGTACCTCGTCTCGTGAGGCTTCAGCTGTCGAGACGCATACGCAATCACATACCCATTCTACATCAGAACACACCCTAAACCATTCAGAGAAGCATCGGAGCACACAACAAATCCTCCGGAGCCAGACGGTAGGGCCAAGACAGGAGCAGTAGTCAACTTCTCCTTCAATGTCTGAAAATTGTACTCGCACTCATCAGTCCATACAAATCTCTTATCTTTCTGAGTCAACTGCGTCATAGGCCTGGATATCGAAGAAAACTTCTCAATGAAACGCCTATAATAGCCGGCCAACCCCAAGAAACTACGGATCTCTGAAACGTTTCGAGGTCTCTCCCAGTTAAGCACTGCTTCGACCTTGCTCGGATCTACAGAAATCCCTTGTGCTGAAATCACGTGACCCAAAAAGATAATCCTGTCGAGCCAAAACTCGCACTTGCTGAATTTGGCATAGAGCTGCGAGTCTCTCAATCTCTGCAATACTAGTCTCAAATGCTCCTTGTGCTCTCTCTTGCTCCTCGAGTACACCAAGATGTCATCAATGAAGACAATTACGAACCGATCGATATACTCGCTGAAGATGCGATTCATCAAATCCATAAAGACAGCGGGGGCATTCGTCAATCCAAACGGCATGACAAGAAACTAAAAATGCCCATATCGAGTCCGGAAGGCTGTCTTTGCCACATCAGCGTCTCTAATTCGCAACTGGTGATAACTAGAGCGCAATTCAATCTTCGAGTAAACAACCGATCCCTGCAACTGATCGAACAAGTCATCAATCCTCGGCAAAGGATACTTGTTTTTCACCGTTGCTTTATTCAACTGTCTGAAGTCCACACACATCCTCATAGTGCCATCTTTCTTTTTCACAAATAGAATCAGAGCTCCCCAAGGCGACATGCTCGGACTGATGAAGCCTTTCTCCAAGAGATCACTCAACTGTTCCTTCAGCTCTTTCAACTCTGCGGGCGCCAACCGGTAAGGAGCTCTAAAAATCGGGGCGGTACTGGGCACCAACTCAATACTGAAGTCGATCTCACGTCGAGGAGGGAATCCAGAAATCTCATCTGGAAACATGTCGGGAAACTCTCGAACGACGGGGATGTCGTGCAACTCTAATCGCTGCTCCTGGGAACTATCAAGTGCGTAGATCATGAATCCTGCATTACCTAACGATAGCAGGCTAAACATCTCCATAGCGGACACTAGGTAATCTTCAACCTCGATCCGTGCCGTAGAAATCCCACCTCTCACCCGTATCAGGGCGAAATCACACCACACCATGGAAGCAATCAACGGTAGCCTTATAGCTAGATAATACGTCCATTCCCAAAATACAGTCGAAATCTCTAATCCCCAAAACAATCAAATTGGTCACCAAAACATGCTCATCAAACCTAATCAGGCAATCTACCACTACCTCTCGAGACCACAGGGGAAGAACTCAACCCACGCTCAAACACAAACATCTCAGATATAAAAGAGTGTGATGCACCAGTGTCAAACAAGACTCTCGCAGGATAATCATAAATAGAGCATGTACCTCTAATCACCATGCCCGGCGTCTCCTCAGCCTGGTCCAACGACAAGGCGTTCGCCTGCGCCTGCTGGGGAATTTGAAACGGGGTCGGGAAGGTCCTCCAAAACGAGACGGCTCACGAGGCTGAAAACCAGGTCGCTGGGACTGAGCAAAAGGCTGCTGTCGCTGAGAAGAACCACTAGCGGAACCCTGCTGCGACTGACCAGTAGATCGCACTCCAATCGAAGGACACGCTCTAGCAAAATGTCCCGGCTGACCACAAATATGGAAGAGTCCTCTAACTCCACGACACTGTGCAGTCTCGTGTCTCCCTCCGCACTGACTACAAAATCCTCCGCCAGAACCACTACCTGAACCACTGCCAGAACCAGAGCTCACGGAACCAGAGGAACTCGAATGGCCCTTCTTCTTGAATTGCTTCCCTCGAGGTCAGAACTGCTGGCGACTCAACTGCTGTGACCCCTGAGGAGATTGATACGACTGCGACACCGCCTGAGCTGGCTGAGAAGCACGCGCGGTCGTCTGATGCACTGGAGCCTCGGGATCCATCAAACTCTCCTCAATATCAACCGCATTGTTCACAGCTTCCATAAAGGTCGCCGGGGATCCAGAAAACACCATCCGATAAAGGTCAGGTCTCAAGCCCTTCAAGAACTTGTTCCTCTTCGTTCGCTCTTGGTTCGCCACAGCTGGCATGTACACTAGAAGCGCAGAAAACCGCCTCGCATACTCGGCCACACGCATGTCACCCTGCTTCAGGTTATCAGGTGGGTTCGTCCGCTGAAATCGGACTAAGACCAACTCCATCCCACCTATCTGCCTAGTGACGTCCTCAACCTGAGCGTCGTCATCACTACCTGCTCTAGACTCCTCCACGGAACGTCTAGTCCTCCTACCTCCTTCTCCTCTCGGTGGCATCTAAACAAGCCTAGAGGTAAGATCTCACAGCAGATAGACTAACAAGACAGATAATAGATCACATAAGTCACAGAGGCAATCAAAATCAAATCAAAACTCTTTGCCTAGACTCGAGTGTGATAAAAAGAAATCGAGCTTATCCCAGTTTAAGCTCTGATACCAAAAATGTCAGGCCCCGTGCTAATTACTAACAATCAACACATAATAAGCGCATAAACACGAAAGCTTAAAATCAGGGCTTAAAAATTTTTCGAAATACAATGGGCCTGAACTTCAAATCATACATTAAAAATATTCAATACTCAAAATATGAGTTAACTCAAACTCATACGCAACAGACAACAACATAATATCAATCAAATACAGATCCCCAATACATGATAACACGGGGCATCCCTCGGCTCAATACATATCATACATATATATATAACTGGGACTCAAGAATGCGGGGATCTACCAGCTGAACCTCCACTCTGCCCAGCTTGGTTACCTGTATTTCCTGCAAGTGGGTAACACAGACCCAAACAAAAAAAAAGCAGGAAACAAGTACGAGGTCAAGCCTCAGTATGAAGAGCTATCAAACAGCTATGCATGCAACATGCTAATAATCAATGCTATGAAATGCATGTGGCTGTCAAAGGAAAATCGGTCAACTAGGCCAGTATATCAACCGGCAAAACATAGCAAGTAGCCTCAATACCACGGTCTATCAACTGGGAAATCATCGGTCCGTGATCATCGGGGCCCGTCAGCCCATCACAGCTCGGCGGTAGACACTCATATCCAGTAGTCACCGCTCCGATGATAGCGTTGGACTGGTGCACAACACATCTGTTGATCAGCTCCAACGTGGCTTGGGTCATCAATCAAATCTGTCAAGGCCCAATATGTATGCATGTATGCCAATCAACAATGCATACAACCATAATACGTGAAAAAAGAATATCAAGTTCAATCAATTCAACAGCTGTTCCACGTAAACACATAACAGCAACACCACACATTCCACAACATCGATTCAGTCATGTTCACGCTCAAGCTGTAAGTGCTGATCAATTCGTACCTTTCTTCTTCAATTTACCTAACAGACTCTCAACAAAGTCACGGCAACACGCGGCCAAGCAACCAGATTTCCCCTGGTTCAATTCACGCAGCAGGGACTTCCTGGAATGCTGAAATCTATTACAGGTACTCAAAATCTTAACTCAACTCTGCTACTCAATCACGCTAATCCTACGGCCAGAAGCATACTTCAATCCTACACTTCTACGCAGGCATTAACTACAAGAACAGAGCTCAAATCTACAATAAATGCTCACCCAAAAGCTCACGCTAGCAGAAGAACGCACGTACAGACTTTTCTTAAAAAGCTTCGAACTCCAGCAGCTTTGTGTTTCCACACCAGCGCTAATACAGGGTTTGAAAAGGGCAGCAAACGAAAGAGCTAAGCTAGGGGAGTCCAGCGCCACTCAAAACGTCAAAAACAGAGGCTGGATGCGATGGAAATCGGCGATAGAAAATCACGGTGAACAGTAGCTCGACGAGGGTTTGGAAATAGAGATAAGAAATATCGGGCTCTCAATTATTCTAAGTGTCGATCAACACCTCTAAATATATACATATCAATTCTCTCGACTGCTGATCACCAATCCAGTCGACGTGAACAGTAGGAATCTTACGACTGGCACTCATGCTTCCTACAACAAACCAGACGCAACAATCCAGTCGCAACTATCCATTCGCAACAATCCAGTCGCAAGGCGCTAAATAACCCAGACGCAAGCTAAACCAAAAGCTGGTAGATTCCTCACAACTGGTACCAGACGCAATCCTCGAAACGCAACGTTTCAACTTAACCAGACGACGTCGTGTTGCTCCCTCGACTGGTTCCTCAATTCCACAGCTGGTCACCCAGTCGCAACACAATTCCTCCCGCGACTGGTTCTTCAATTCATCGAATTGTCATTCTCTCACGAGCGCAACGACTGCCAGATGCAACACAAGCGCAATGACTGATTTTCCATTTCCACCAGCTGCAAGCTACAGTAACCATCAAATTCCAAATCCTACCAGTCGTTGGCTACAGTATGGTTGATTCAATACTTGGAGGAATTCGACAACTCTATATCTTGAAAATTCACGTGGCTAATCCCAAACAATAAAATTAACCACTAATCTAAATCTGAATCCTCACACCTTGGATCTATCATCACTCTTCTCATCCCTTCTGATTCGATCCTCCTTTTCATCTGTAACGCCCCAAAATCCATAGGACCACATTTATGCATTTTATTGATCTCAAGGGCCAAATTGGCAATTTTAAATGTTATGTATTTGCTGATTCATTGATTTCAGAATATAAGATGCGTTGCGGCTGGTTCCAGCAGATGACTCCAAAGAGTGATGCACGAGCTGGTTTTAAATCGATTGAAAAATATTTTAAGGAGGACAAATGATTTCTTTTGAAAAAGGTTTGGTGTTTTATAAATTAAAATGATATGAACGGAATTTTACTAAATTTTATAAGTGTGTCATGCTTGATTTTACAAGTATATTTCCACTAATCCCTTTCATATAAAAACCTGTTTTCAAAGTAAGATTTTTATCATTTGCAAAGAAAAAAATCTTGAGGTGTTCTTCAAAATATTTCCAGAAGAGTTTGTGCGTTGCTTAAAGAGAAGATTTCTGCAGGAATCGGCTGCTGTTGCAAAGATTTGTTTAAGGCAAGTAAAAGCTGATTTTTGACTCACCATTTGAAGCATATATTGATGTTTCTGAGTCTTTTTGCTTGTATGTGTAACAGTATGTTTGATGTTCATGTTTTAAATGATTTAGACATGAAAAGGAAGGAAAGATGGGTTCGAAAATAATGTTTTGATGCTTCCAAATGTTTTCCAGAAAGTTCAAGATGTTTTAAAAGTACTGAGAATTTGAGTTTATTCCCAGAATGTTTATGAATGTTCTTTAATTTAGTAGTTGTAATATCATAATTTGATAACGGTGTAATCGGTAGTTGCTAGTTGAACCAGTATGAAGTCTGGTTTGATAGGCAACGGCTGATAGCATAATTGTTGTTTTGATATTATAATTCTCAATTTTAATTCCAGCAGCTGCATTCCATTGTAATACTTCAGCAGTTGCGTTATTTTCGTAAAATCCAGTAGATGCACTGTTCACCAACAGTTGCAATGTTTGTTTCTAAAGTACTGTTCATTGCGACTGGTTATTCATTGCAGTTGGTATTAGTCTTGCGACTGGTACTGTTCATTGCGAGTGGTTATTCATTGCAGTTGGTATTAGTCTTGCGACTGGTACTGTTCATTGCGTCTAGTTTTATAAATGTTAGCGCTTTTCATGCGACTGGTTGTTTAACCTTTTTACTTACGACTGGTTGATGCACTAACGATGTCGTTCCCTTAAGTTACAAAATATCAGCAGATAGTCTTACGTCATCATATCTATCACTTACTTCAACGACATCGTTTCATTTAATACGTTGTTTTAGTAAAAGATCTTGCAGCTGGTTTCTGTTTATTCCAGCTGGTTTATTTTAGCGATATTTGCGAACAGTAGAAATCTGTTTTGTTTCATAAGTACTGTTCCATTTTCTTACGACTGATTCCTATTCTTTGCGACTGGTTTCTCTTGAGACTGGTCTCATTTCAAATGTTATGTTTCCTAAAGTCGAATTCGATACTCAGTAAAGTTTTAAAAATGGGAAGCAAGAGTTTTAAATGATGGAACCCGATGATGTTTAAGAATTTCAAAGAATGAAAGGATGTTAATGGAACAAAGTTTATTTTAAGATTATGGCATAGATAGTTGATGGTCACCAAGGAGAAGGGTGAGCAGTTGTCTAGATTTCGACTGCCCTTTCATACGAGCTATATGCTAAAACTGATATCGGAAGTCATTTTGATCAAAGTGCAACACGGACCATGAGGAGATTATATGCCATAAATCTAAAGAAAAGATATTGATGATGAGATCTGGGCTATTAACCCCTGTCTCCACGTTTAAAGAAAGAAATGTTTATGAAATGTTTGTATTGAACAGATGTCTACCTGCGTATTTAAACTTGTTATTATTCAGGTTTTATTTTCTGAGCCCCTAGGCTCACTAGCTTTTAAAATGGTGCAGGTGCGACAGATGGAGAACGAACAGAAGGCAAAACTTGAATCAGCTGCTGGGTGGTGTGTGTTTATCCAAGGCCTACGTTTTTCGTGTCTCAGTTGTATCGTTTTGATTTAGAATGTACTGTATTAGATCAGTAGCAACGGTTGTATATTTACATAGAATAGCGGCTGTTGTAAATTGCAATTGCAATTATCAATGAAAACTGTTTTCCGCAAATGTCTTCAGTATTTGGCGCGCAAATAAGTATCTGCTAGTCTTTGAGTTTTCTTGTGTTTCAATTTCTTTTAAGTTATAAGAAATACAGCTTATAACAGATTATCCTTTAGCCTTCTTTTGTTTCGAAAATTTTTATTTACCCCAATTCTTGATTCCCGTGGGTTCGGGCGTCACAACATGGTATCAGAGCAACGTTCCTGAGATAAACACATGCACCATCAGCTGGATCAAAGTTCATCGTCTGTTCTTCTAAGTTGTGAGTTTATTTTCAGAGCATTGTCTTTAAATTATTTAGCATGTTCTGATATATGTATGTGGTGGATTATCGGCTATAGAATATAGAATGGCAGGAAGAGGAAGAACTATACGAAGTATTCCTTTAGAAGAAACTGATACTGATAATAATGCTAATATCACACAACTGTTAAGACTGCTGGTAGAACAAAATAACAAAGGCAATGGCCAATCTTCCAGCAGCAGGGGACCTAGTAATGACGATCCCCAAGAGAAGTTTAGACGACAGAAACCCAAGGAATTTAATTGTACTACTGATCCACTAGTTGCAGAGAGCTGGATTAAATCCATGGAGGTTATCTTCGAGTATCTCCAAATGTCTGATTTGGATAGACCAAGGTGTGCTATCTACATGTTGAGGGAAGATGCGGTGATTTGGTGGGAAGAAGCCAAGTTGTCTGTGGATCTGCTGAATCTCACATGGGCAGATTTCAAACAAGTATTCTATGAACAATACTTCACGGCTGGAAAGAGGTCTGAATTGAAGAGGGAATTTTTGACCCTCAAACAAGGGAGTTTAACCGTACAGGAATATGTGCGGATGTTTGAAAGAGGGTGCTATTTTGTGCCACTGATAGGAAGTGACCCAGAAGAGAAATTGAGTCACTTTGTAGAAGGATTAAAGCCGATGTTCAAAATGAATGTCAGGTTATCTGTGCCAAGAACTTATAGAGAAGCAGTGGATAGAGCCCTGCAAATTGAAAGAGATTGGAAAGATGTTGATGAGGAAAGGCAGCAGAAGCAACAAGCCTTTCAGCAGAAGGACCAGAGGCCGTTCAAGAAGCAGAACAAGAACCAGCAGAGGCCTCAGGAGCAAAAGCCTCTATTGATCCAACCTATTAGCTCTGTTCCTGCTGGTAATATTAGAACAGAATGTCCTAAGTGCCATAAGAATCATCTTGGGCAATGCAGACTTGGACAAAACGTCTGCTATAAATGTGGAATGCCTGGACATATTTTGAAAAATTGTCCAAAGCTCAAGCAACTGGTGACCAGCAGAGCCTTTGTCATGACAGCTGAACAAGCTCCTCCAGACTCGACAGTAGTCACAGGTGAAATTTCGATAGCTGGATTTCCTTCTCTGGCTTTGATAGATTCAGGAGCTTGCTGCTGAGTTTGTTAAGAAATTTCCTATCCAGCCAGAGCAAATTTTGATAGGTTATTGTGTGTCGGTACCATCACGGGAAAACCTGGTATCACACGAACTGTTTAGGATTTTAGAACTCAAACTTCAAGGACATAAGATTACTGCTGATTTGATTGTGTTGCCGATGCCAGAATTTGATATGATTTTGGGAATAGATTGGATAACTAAGTATGGGGTAGTAATTGACTTTAAACTACGAGCAGTAGCGGTCAACCCACCAGGAAAAGAGTCATTCCAGTTTTTGGCCAAACATGTTAGTAAAGTCCCTTCAATTTTATCATCCTTAGTAGCAGCTGATAGACCCCAACTGCCAAACGTGGAGATAGTAAATGAGTTTCCTGAGATTTTTATATTGATTAGCTCCATCAGAAATGAAAGAATTGAAAGAACCGATACAAGATCTGTTGGAGAAGGGGTTATTACACCAAGTACTTCCCCTTGGGGAGCCCCTGTTTTATTTGTTAAGAAAAAGGATGGGAGTATGAGGTTATGTATAGATTACGGGAGTTGAACAAATTAACGATTAAGAATATGTATCCATTACCCAGGATAGAAGATCTCTTCGATCAGTTGAGAGAATCAGTAGTGTTTTCCAAGATCGACTTGAGGTCTGGATACCATAAACTGAAAATTAAGACATCTGATGTTTACAAAACAGCCTTTAGAACTAGGTATGGTCATTACGAATTTCTAGTTATGCCCTTTGGACTTACAAATGCTCCATCAGCTTTTATGGATTTAATGAATAGGGTCTTTCAACCATTTCTGGACCAGTTTGTAGTAGTCTTTATTAATGATATCTTAGTGTATTCTAAGACCAGAAGGGAGCACGTTCAACACTTAAGAATCGTTCTCCAGATTTTGAAAGATAAGCAGTTGTTTGCTAAATTTAGCAAATGTGACTTCTGGATGGAGAAAGTATCATTCTTAGGCCATATAATTTCTAAGGATGGAATAGAAGTCGACCCAGCCAAGGTAGAAGCTGTTCGCGACTGGCCAGCACCAAAGAATGTTGCAGAAATAAGGAGTTTCTTAGGTTTAGCTGGATATTATAGGCGATTTATCCAAGGATTCTCTAAGATTGTTGTTCCCCTGACTACGTTAACAAGAAAACAGGTGAAATATAACTGGACAGTTGAATGTCAAAACAGTTTTGACAAACTGAAGCAAGCATTGATTGAAGCACATGTATTGACGATGCCGACTGATGAAGGAAAATTTGTAATTTATACCGATGCTTCTAAGGTGGGACTAGGAGCTGTGTTGATGCAGGATCGTAAAGTAATATCATACACATCTAGACAGCTAAAGGATCACGAGAAGAATTATCCAACACATGATTTAGAACTAGCAGCTGTTGTCTTTTCCCTTAAGATATGGAGGCATTACCTTTATGGGGTAGAAGTGTGAGATATTTACAGATCACAAAAGTTTGAAATACTTCTTTACCCAGAAAGAATTGAATTCGATTCAAATGGCTCCATATGAAGCTCTCTATGGCAGAAAGTGTAGAACACCACTTCATTGGGATGAAGTTGGTGAAAGAGCTGGTTTAGGACCAGATGTTGTGGAACAAACAGCAGCAGCTGTTAGAAATATAAGAGAAAGAATGAAGGCTGATCAAAGTCGGCAGAAAAGTTATGCAGATAATCGAAGAAGGGAACTAAATTTTGAGATAGGTGATCACGTATTTTTGAGAATAGCTCCAATGAAAGGAGTTATGCGTTTTGGAAAGAAAGGAAAGTTGAGTCCAAGATATATTGGACCATATGAGATTTTGAAGAAGATCGGCGTTAGCCTATCGTTTAGCACTGCCACCGCAGCTGCCAGCAGTGCACAATGTTTTTCATGTATCAGCTTTGAGGAAATATGTTCCTAACCCTTCGCATGTATTAAGTCATGAACCAATCCAGTTAACACCGGATTTAAGTTATGAAGAGCGACCAGAAAGAATTCTCCTCCGATAAATTAGAAGATTAAGAAACCGTAGTATTCCTATGGTTAAGATACAATGGTCTAATCAGTCGGAGAGAGAAGTAACTTGGGAAACAGAAGCTGATATGCTAAGTCTTTACCCACATTTATTTGGTACGTAAATTTCGAGGACGAATTTCAATAAGGAGGGTAGAGTTGTAACGTCCCAAAATCCATAGGACCACATTTATGCATTTTATTGATCTCAAGGGCCACATTGGCAATTTTAAATGTTATGTATTTGCTGATTCATTGATTTCAGAACATAAGATGCGTTGCGGCTGGTTCCAGCAGATGACTCCAAAGAGTGATGCACGAGCTGGTTTTAAATCGATTGAAAAATATTTTAAGGAGGACAAATGATTTCTTTTGAAAAAGGTTTGGTGTTTTATAAATTAAAATGATATGAACGGAATTTTACTAAATTTTATAACTGTGTCATGCTTGATTTTACAAGTAGCCTGCCACTAATCCCTTTCATATAAAAACCTGTTTTCAAAGTAATATTTTTATCATTTGCAAAGAAAAATCTTGAGGTGTTCTTCAAAATATTTCCAGAAGAGTTCGTGCGTTGCTTAAAGAGAAGATTTCTGCAGGAATCGATTGCTGTTGCAAAGCTTTGTTTAAGGCAAGTAAAAGATGATTTTTGACTCACCTTTTGAAGCATATATTGATGTTTCTGAGTCTTTTTGCTTGTATGTGTAACAGTATGTTTAAAGTTCATGTTTTAAATGATTTAGACATGAAAAGGAAGGAAAGATGGGTTCGAAAATAATGTTTTGATGCTTCCAAATGTTTTCCAGAAAGTTTATGATGTTTTAAAGTACTGAGGAATTCGAGTTTATTACCAGAATGTTTATGAATGTTCTTCAATTTAGTAGTTGTAATATCAGAATTTGATAACGGTGTAATCGGTAGTTGCTAGTTGAACCA
>KV010197.1:29226-44304 GCA_001598015.1 Dorcoceras hygrometricum | reverse complement strand
AAAGTTTTAAAAATGGGAAGCGAGAGTTTTAAATGATGGAACCCGAGGATTTTAAGAATGAATGTTTTACGAAAGGATGTTAATGAAACAAAGTTTATTTTAAGATTATGGCATAGATAGTTGACGGTCACCAAGGAGAAGGGTGAGCAATTGTCTATATGTCGACTGCCCTTTCATATGAGCTATATGCTAAAACTGATATCGGAAGTCATTTTGATCAAAGTGCAACACGGACCATGAGGAGCTTATATGCCATAAATCTAAAGAAAAGATATTGATGATGAGATCTGGGCTATTAACCCCTGTCTCCACGTTTAAAGAAAGAAATGTTTATGAAATGTTTGTATTGAACAGATGTCTACCTGCGTATTTAAACTTGTTATTATTCAGGTTTTATTTGTTGAGCCCCTAGGCTCACTAGCTTTTAAAATGGTGCAGGTGCGACAGCTGGAGAACGAACAGAAGGCGAAACTTGAATCAGCTGATGGGTGGTGTGTGTTTATCCAAGGCCTACGTTTTCCGTGTCTCAGTTGTATCCTTTTGATTTAGAATGTACTATATTAGATCAGTAGCAACGGTTGTATATTTACATAGAATAGCAGCTTTTGTAAATCGCAATTGCAATTATCAATGAAAACTATTTTCCGCAAATGTCTTCAGTATTTGGCACGCAAATAAGTATCTGCTAGTCTTTGAGTTGTCTTTTGTTTCGATTTCTTTTAAGTTATAAGAAATACAGCTTATAACAGATTATCCTTTAGCCTTCTTTTATTTCGAAAATTTTTATTTACCCCAATTCTTGATTCCCGTGGGTTCGGGCGTCACATCATCTCTTCTATATCTTTCTTCCTTCTTGGGCCTGTTGCAATCAGCTGCAAAGTGCCCTGGACGATCACAGTTATAACATTTCATATCAGAAACAACTTTATCAGACTTATGAAAATTATTGTAAGGAGAGGAAGGGTTAAAAGATCTTCTCAAGTATTTCCCAAACTTCTTAACGAAGAGGGACATGACGTCGTCGCTGAGTTGATCAGCAGTCTTGCTAGTGCTTGGAGATCACTGTTCAGTAGTAGTCGCTTCCAATGCTTTCGTCGGCTGAGAGGTAGATGGACCAGCTTCTGCTCTTGTTTCCAACTCGAACTCATAAGCTTTGAGGTTGGCAAATAGATCGTGAAGTTCTAGCCGGTTCAGGTCCTTTGATTCCCTCATTGCCATTGTCTTCACGTCCCACTCTCTGGGCAACGCTCTCATCACCTTCAGCGCCAACTCTCTGTTGCTGTATTCTTTGCCCAGACTGTTTAGTTCAATCACCACGGCGCTGAATCGCTCATCAAACTCTGTCATTGTTTCTCCATCCTTCATTTTGATGGACTCGTACTTCTGTTGAGCAACCGTCAGCTTGTTCTCCTACGTCTCGTCACTTCCCTCACAGATTTGAGTCAGCTTTTCCCAAATGTCTTTAGCTGTGGCGCAGGTTTTGATTTTGCTGAACATGTTTTTATCCTTGTCCAGCGTCTTGTAAAGGATATCCCTGGCCACATTATCCAAGTTGGCTTTCTTTTTGTCTTCACTTGTATACTCATGTCTGGCATTCTCAAGGAATTGAGGCTCGCCATTGGATATAGCAAAAGCTAGATTAGGCTTCATAATCTTCAGTAGCCCTTCAGTGAGGACCACCCACGTTTCATCATCTAGAGCAGCCAGATCGCTTGCATGCGTATCTTCCAATCGTCATAATCTTCTCTAAAAAACATAGGAATCTTGTTGTGAGAAGTCATTTTAATATATGAGACAAGGCACAAAAGACAACTGTTCAATACTGAGATACGCAGGCTCTGATACCAATTGATAGTCCCAAAATACGATCAATGTGGTTCGAAACATCAGCAAGAGTTCAGAAGAGGGGGGTTGAATGAACTCTTGGTATTTTAAATTTTTCGAAACCTTTTAAAAGTTTTACAAGCGCTGCTTAACTTAAATCCGAGTTACCAGATTTAAGGATCTCAGTTTAATCAAATCTCTCGGCCAACAAAATATGTGCGGAAAAAGGCCGATCAATTTGTGAACAGATAACACAATTAATAAATACGTAATATAAAGAGTAAGGGTTCAGAGTTTGTTTGTGGAATTTCGGATATAAATATCCTACGTCTCCCCTTCTTCCTTTTCAGGAAGGATTCACTAGAAGCTTTGATTTGTACAGGCCTTCTGCACACACCCGATCACACAAGCCTAACTTGTAAGAACTTCTAGCACCACTAACTTCACGAAGCAGTCGCAGCTGCTGTTTTACAACACTTGTATAATTTTCAAACGGCTTTTGATAGCGCGTTTGTTACAGACTCAATCAAAGATATAACAGTGAAATGCACTATATGTGAGACTGTAAAATCTTCTGGTTTCAACAATGAAACTCGATTACAGAAATGTAACCAGAAGATAGACTCGAAGGTATATCAATGAATAGCAACGGTTGTGTTCTTCTAATCTTTGAGCTTTGAGAATAACTTCAATATGTGAGATAGCTCAGAAAGCAATTTGGCAGAGTTTTAGCAAATAGTAAGAGCGAAGGATTCTTCTTCAATTCAAACTGCTGGTATTTATAGTCTTCGCTCAACGGTCATTTGAATAGCTAAGGAAACAAAATCCTTTTTGAAATTATGATAATCTTGTAACCGTATACTCTGCTCCACTACAAGGTAAAATGCACATTGTCAGAGCAAATTTGTCGCCTTCAATATTTGTGCAATAACCGTGTAACAACCTCTGTAAATATGTACTATTTACCCAAAACAGTACCGATGATGTCTCCTCAATTCCAGGCAATTGTACGATTCTGTTGATCTTTTCAAATTTGAGTATATGATCGTATTTGAATCTTTTTAATGCTTGCGCCTGAAATTCCTTCATCGTTGTTTAAGATGTTGCGATTGGAATATTTGAATAGCTACAACAGCTGATTACTTTAAAATGCGCATTATTCCAGCGACTGGATTCAACATAGTCCAACGACTGATTTCTAGCGTTAACCAAACGCTGTCGTTTTAACTTATCTAAACGACGTAGTTTTGCTATAGGCAAACACCAAGTATCAGCGACTGGTTACACAAATTACTGTAGCTCCCGACTGGTTTATATATTCCATCGACTGATAAGAAATTTACTGTAGCTTGCATCTGAGTGAATAATCTACTGTAGCTTGCGACTTGATACATGATCCACTATAGCTTGCGTCTGATTGTATAAACTCACGTCTGAATCAATATACCCTGCATCTGAAATTTCTTCACTGTAGCCAACGTCTGAATATGCAACTTACTGTAGCTCTCGTCTGAATTACCCAACGAAACCAACTACTGAAACCCTGTAATATCAACATCTGAATAAACCTGTCGTCTGGTTTCACTTGTCTTATTTTGTTATCACCAAAACGATAAATTTTATCCTAACATACATTTTCTACTTCGGTCAAGGACTGGTTCAGGTTTCTGGCCCACTAACTCTAAGCTCAAAAGCCTAGACTTAACATCAAATACTTAACCCTAAATATGACTTGTCCCATAACTTTAAAATTGAATTTTAAAAATT
This sequence comes from Dorcoceras hygrometricum, assembly GCA_001598015.1. Classification (NCBI taxonomy): domain Eukaryota; kingdom Viridiplantae; phylum Streptophyta; class Magnoliopsida; order Lamiales; family Gesneriaceae; genus Dorcoceras; species Dorcoceras hygrometricum. Next base: position 40,713 of record KV010197.1, on the reverse strand, counting down.
TTATAAAATACTCACGCCTTCACTTTAAAATCGAACATTAAAATTTGACAAAAATCCCATAAATCAAATAAATTATAAAAATGATGGAAGACATCTTAAAATATGCTTAAAATATCAAATAAAGTCATCCACGAACTTTGGCAACCCCTAAGACTTGAAATCTTAATTTTCACAAAAATGACTTGACGAGGCTCACTTCGAGCGACAAAACAGTAAAAAACTTTAAAAATCCATTTGTTAACCAAATCACTCCCTGTTTCGACCCACATAACTTTAACTTAATATAATAGTCAACGGAACAAACTAGACTCAAACACAATGCAATACAGGACCAATCCAACGCTTGTAATTACACTGCTCGCGTGCAGACTACAACCAGGACATGTGCTAGCCATAAATCTCATAACTAATTCGTTTCTTGACCAAATCGCTCCCTGTGTGGACCTGCATGACCCTATCTCAATGATATATCTCTTGAAATCAACTTTGACCACACAAAACACATAGAACGACTTACCCGACCACAACTCTCTACTATCGCGCACAGACGACAAGCCAGGACACGTGCTGATCATAAAATTCATAACTAATTCAATCCTTGACCAAATCCCTCTATGTTTAAACCCACATGACCTAACTCAATGGGATAACTACCAGGACCACCCTTAGACCAAAATTTAGCCCCATGAACCGCACATGACCGAAGCTTCACAAGGAACAATTCAAATGCGGGTAAAAAATCGTGATGCATGCATGAATCGTAAACAATAAACATAGATCTGATAAATTCACATAAAAATCATGCAATATCTTTTAAAAACAGTATATTATGATTTAAATGGTGAGAAAAGGAAGAATAGAACATGCCTTGATTGAGGAATAATGAAGAACTGCGAGTTACCGAAGCGAGGGACGTGAGATCGGGACAAACCACCTTGAAAACACCCAAAATTCTATGGAGACTAGAGCACCAAGGGGAGGAGGCGGCTAGAGGGAGGGGAAGGAGGTAGGGTTTTCGAATATTGGGGTAAGGAGAAAATGAATTGTGTCCAAAATGACCTCTTCTATGTTTTAATTAGGAAAATAAGGGAGTTTTCCAATACTAACCCTCCACTAATTTAAAATGTTGAATAAACTCTAAACATAGGCTTTAAAATCTTAAATTTTCGTAATACATAGCCTCCTAAATTTTAAAATATAGGAAAGTCCAACAAAACAGCCCGTATAGGCGAAAAACGGGTTCCCCTCGGCAATAATGCATAAAAACTTTATTTTTCAAAAATTACTGCTTAAAAATAATAAACTTGTTCTTAAAAAGTATGAGGGCTTCAAAAACTTTCAAATAATTTCCATCTCGGTTGTCCCTAGTCTCGTCCACGCGTCCGGAACTCAAAAGGAAAACATAACATGCATATCATGAAACATTAAAACTATCATGTAATCACAGAAAATAGCATATAATTTTCTAAAATAATTTTTTCCCTAGTTATGCACTCATTTCCACGTAATCTGGATTTCTGGGTGTTACAACTCTCCCCCCTTATAGGAATTTCGTCCCCGAAATTAGGTTACGTATCGAAAAACTCTGGATAGCACGTCCGCATATCAGCCTCAGTCTCCCAGGTAGCCTCATCCTCTGAGTGATTCTGCTCCGGACCTTTACCATTGGAATACTCCGCGCTCTAAGTCTACGCTCCTCTCAAGCCAAGATCTGAACGGGTCTCTCCTCAAAGATAGATCTGGTGCTAACTGAAGCGGCTCGAAATCCAACACATGCGATGGGTTTGGGACGTACTTCCACAGCATCGAGATATGAAATACGTTATGCACCGCTGACAGGATGGGTGATAGTGCTACTCGATACTCCAACATACCAATCCTCTCCAGAATCTCAAACGACCCAATAAACCTCGGGCTGAGCTTGCTCCTCCGGCCAAAGCGCATCACGCCCTTCATGGGCGATATCCTCATGAATACATGGTCCCCAGCCGCTAACTCCAGATCTCGTCGTCTCTGATTGGCATAACTCTTCTGATGACTCTAGGCTGTCCTCATTCGATCCCGTATCCTAATCACAATATCTGCGGTCTGCGTTACCATCTCTGGCCCCGTCAAAACTCTCTCTACAACCTCGTCCCAGTGCACAGGATACCTACACCTTCTCCCATACAAAGCTCATATGGAGACATCCCAATCGATGCCTGAAAGCTGTTATTGTACGTAAACTCTACCAGAGGCAATCTCGAATCCCACGTGCCCTGTAAGTCTATCGCAAAAGCTCTCAGCAAATCCTCTAGAATCTGGATGACTCTCTCCGACTGGCCATCTATCTGCGGGTGAAACGCTGTACTGAATGACAACTTCGTCCCCAACGCTGCATGCAAGCTCCTCCAAAACACAGATGTAAACCTAGTGTCTCGGTCTGACACAATAGAGACTGGTATGCCATGCAACCTGACAATCTCTCTGATATATAGCTCCACATACTGCATCAAGGTGAAAGTGGTCTTCTCCGGTAAAAAATGTGCTGACTTGGTGAGTCTGTCCACATCACCCATATCGCCGTGTATCCTCCGGGACTCCTGGGTAACCCAACCACAAAATCCATCGTGATATTCTCCCATTTCCACTCGGGAATAGGGAGTGGCTGTAGCAACCCTGCTGGTCGCTGATGCTCTACCTTGACCTGCTGATAGGTCAAGCACTCGGATACGAATCTCCCAATATCCTTCTTCATTCCCGGCCACCAATAGAGCATCTGTGAATCCCTGTACATCTTCGTACTCTCTGGGTGGATGGAGTGCGTCGATGCATGAGCCTCTACTAAAATCTCCGCTCTTAACTGCTCGGTACCGGCACCCACATGCGACCTCTGAAACAAACGATCCCATCCTCAACTGTATACAGACCTCACCCTATGGCCTCATCTCGCTGTCTCCACTGCTGTAACTGCTCGTCAGTGGCCTGACCGTCTCTAATCCGATCTTGAAGAGTCAGCTGAGCTGTGAGAGCTGCAAAACTTGGTGCACAGCCTCCTGAATAGAACTCTAGACCAAATCTCTGTATCTCAGCCTGTAGTGGCCTCTCGACTGATAAGCATGCCACCACTGAAGTCTTCCGGCTCAAAGCGTCTGCCACCACATTACGGATGGTAGCTCATGTCACAATCATAGTCCTTCACCAACTCTAGCCATCTGCGCTGGCTCATGATCAGCTCCTTCTCGGTGAAGAAGTACTTGAGGCTCTTATGGTCGGTGAAAATCTGACACTTCTCACCGTACAAGTATTGTCTCCAAATATTCAGTGCGAATACTACTGTGGTAAGCTCCAGATCATGCGTCGGATAATTCTGCTCATAACTCTTCAACTGCCTCGACGCATATGTGATAACCTTGCCACCCTGCATCAGCACTGCACCTAACCTTCTAAGGGAAGCATCTGTGTACACCACAAAACTCCTCATGATCCACTGGCATCGCTAAAAATGGCGCTGAAGTGAGAGCCTCCTTTGGCTGATCGATGCTCCTCTGACACTCAGGTCTCCACGCATTCTTCGCATTCTTTTTGGTTAGGGCTGTCAAGGGCACTGAAATCGAAGTGAATCCCTTGATAAACATGCGAACTGCCTCCACCTTCGATGGGTCGACTGAAATCCCATCTCTAGAAACGATATGCCCCAGAAACGCCACCTGCTCGAGCCAAAACTCGCACTTGCTGAACTTGGCATACAACTTGTGCTCTCTCATGGTCTGCAAAGTCGTCTGCAAATTTTGTCTATGCTCCTCTAAGCTTCTCGAGTAGACCAAGATGTCTTCGATAAAAACAATGATGAACTGGTCCAAGTACTGTCTGAAGAACCTGTTCATCAAATCCATGAAAATCACGGGGGCATTCATCAGGCCAAACGGCATCACCAAGAACTCGTAATGAACATAACGTGTCCGAAATACAGTCTTGGACACGTCCTCCTCTCTGAATCACAACTGATGGTACCCTGATCTCAGATCAATCTTGGCGAAAACCGAGGCTCCCTGCAATTGATCAAACAAATCCTCAATCCTCGGGAGTGGGTACTTGTTCTTCACTGTAACTCGGTTCAACTCCCGGTAGTCGATGCACAACCTCAAACTGTCATCCTTCTTCTTAACAAACAGTACCGATGCGCCCCATGGAGAAACGCTGGAGCGAATTAATCCCTTGTCGAGCAACTCCTTAATCTTCTCCTTCAGCTCTTTCATCTCGGTAGGAGCCAATCGGTATGGCGCCTTAGATATGGGCAATGTACCTGGTGCTAACTCAATCGAAAACTCCACCTCTCGCTCCGGTGGAACTCCCACAACTTCATCAGGGAAAACATCTGCAAAGTCCATGACTACCTCCACCTCAGACAGTGAAGGGCCTGCTGAATCTCCTGAAGTGGTAGCACTGGCTAAGAACGCCTGACATCCAAGCTCAACTAGCTTCCTGGCCTGTATAAAAGATATAAACCTGAGCTTCCGCGGTCTCCTCGCCACTTCAAAGAGGAAAGTTTCCTGCCCTAGAGGCCTGATCGTCACTAATCTCTGATGAAAATCAATCACCGCTCCATACTCCGTCAACTAGTCCATCCCTAGAATGAGGTCGAATCCTGACATCAGCAATACAATATCTGCTCTGACTGCATGATCCTGAAACATCATCACCAAACCCTGAACGATGTTGGCAGTCATTATCTCCTCTCCTGACGGGATCGTCACTACGAGGGCCACACCCAAGCTCTCCGAAATAATACGCACCTATGAATAAACGCACTTGAGATGAACGAGTGAGTTGCCCCTGAGTCTAGAAATGCAAGGGAAGTGACACCCAAAACATGGATCTCGCCTGAAATCGGAGCATGAGTCTAGCAATGCAAGGGAAGTGACACCCAAAACATGGATCTCGCCTGAAATCGGAGCATCACTCAGGCACGCGTTTACAACTAATCTAGGTTCACAAAACAGTATGGATTCCTAAAACATTACTAGGTTCGCTAGTCCTACCCGTCTAAGTTCTCAAGGAAAGTCCTAGAAGGTCTAACAGTTCTACTTAGATTCAACCCAGCAAATTCATTGGGTCCCTGCTTGCGGAACCGCTCAGCCACATCCTCCTCATGAGACTTCCCAGAATGCTCCGACTGCATCTCAAGCATCCTGGTGATCCCGACTAAAACGTCGCTAGTCCTACCCGTCTAAGTTCTCAAGGAAAGTCCTAGAAGGTCTAACAGTTCTACTTAGATTCAACCCAGCAAATTCATTGGGTCCCTGCTTGCGGAACCGCTCAGCCACATCCTCCTCATGAGACTTCCCAGAATGCTCCGACTGCATCTCAAGCATCCTGGTGATCCCGACTAGAACGTCCACGCTAGCTCTCTCATATGGCGTCAACTGCGGAGGTGGGGGAGGAGGAGGTGCGTCATCATCCAGCTGATCTCTAGCACGTCTGGGAGGCATACTGGAACCCAAAACCTTTCACGTAAATCTAAGCGCATGACTAGGCGTCTAACTCTTAAACTCCTAAGGTAAAACTAATGCAGAAATAGAACATGCAACATGCGAAAATATGAATCGTAAAAACCTTAAAAACTTAAAGACTGGCAGTGCGACTTCTGAGCTCCACGCAGCAGGCTAAAACCCCACCAGAACCACCACTCTGACACCAACTGAAACGAACCAGACTCAAGAATATTTTTTTAAAACGGAATAAACAATCTTAAAAAGTATGGCTCGTTCCCTTTAAAATATTTTCTCAACATTATTTTAAAACATAAATAAAATAAATATCTCCAAAACATCATATCATCCACACTGTTTAAAATCAGAGTATGTAAAAGTTGCGGAAACTAACTATGTCTGATAAAATAACTGGAAATGTTTCAAAACATGCGTAATGACGTCAGAGTGGCCACGGGGTACAACTGCGACGGACGCTCAGAGATCCTCACTGCCGATCGACATAAAATCAGCAGGGTCATCACATGCACCATTTAAACCTAGTGAGCCTAAAGACCCAGCATGCTCTATCTGAATAATAGCAAGGTCATAGTAATAAAATCGCATGAAAGCACTTACTTATAGTAAAATAACTTCAAAACATGTGTGCATGAATGATCGTAAAACATGATTCGTAAGCGGTCGTACGCATCGTCATCATATAGCGTACATAATAAGGCATGACGTAGCATAACATAAAAGAGTGTGTGTCGTATCCATGAAGTGTGAGCCATCACATAAGCGATTGATCAATCTATGAACCAACGTAAGCGACGATGCGGTTCACCGGACCTTACCTCGGGATCCCTCACACCTCTATGTTTCCACTTCATCATGTCATGATCACATGGATCCATAAGCTCGTAATACAGTAAAACAGGGGATCCTCGGGCCCAGTATCCCGACTAGCTTCCATCGTAAACTTGCCACACATCACTTCAATCACTCGATTTTTCTTTCAATTTTTACATGCCTTAACGTTTCATAAAAATTTCATGATGCATGCATTTCATTAAAACATGCAATTTAAAAGGCTTAGCCCATCAAATATATATTAAATTATTTCATTTAAAACATTTTTATACAAAAAATACTATATATATAATTAAATATATATTCACGGACTTCTACATTTTCTACTCCGATCAAGGAATGATTCAGGTGTCTGACCCACTAACTCTAATTCCAAAAGCCTAGACTTAACCTCAAAATGACTTAACCCTAAACATGACTTGTCCCATAACTTTAAAATTGAATGTCAAAAAGTTTATAAAATACTCACTCATTCATTTTTAAAAATCACACATTAAAATTTGACAAAAATCACATAAATCAAATAAATTATAAAAATGTTGGAAAACATCTTAAAATATGCTTAAAACATCAAATAAAGTCATCCATGAACTTTGGAAACCCCTAAGACTCGAAATCTTAATTTTCACAAAAATGACCCGACGAGGCTCACTTCGAGCGATAAAACGGTAAAAATCATTAAAAAAGTCCATTTATTAACCAAATCACTCCCAGTTTTAACCCACATAACTATAACTCAATATTTAGTCACTGGAACAAACGAGACTCAAGCACGATGCAATACGTGACCAACCCGACATTCGTAATGACATTGCTCGCGCGCAGACTACAACCAGGACACGTGCTAGCCATAAAACTCATAACTAATTCGTTCCTCAACCAAAATCGCTCCCCGTTTGGACCTGCGTGACCCTATCTCAATGAGATATCTCTTGATATCAATCTTGACCACAGAAACCACATAGAGAGACTTACCCGACCCCAACAACTCTACTATCATGCACAGACGACAAGTCAGGACACATGCTTATCATAAAATTCATAAATAATTCATTCCTTGACCAAATCCCTCTCCGTTTGGATCACGTGACCCTAACGCAATGGGATAACTACCAGGACCATCCTTGGACCAAACACTATCCCCATGAACCGCCCATGACCGAAGCTTCACAAGGAACAATTCAAATGCGGGTTAAAAATCGTGATGTATGCATGAATCGTAAACAATAAACGTAGATATGATAAATTCACATAAAAATCATGCAGTATCTTTTAAAAACAGTAAATAATGATATAAATGGTGAGAAAATGAAGAATAGAACATGCCTTGATTGAGGAATAATGAAGAACTGCGAGTTACCGAAGCGAGGGACGCGAGATTGGGACAAACCACCTTGAAAACACCGAAAATTCGATGGAGCATAGAGCACCAAGGGGAGGAGGCGGCTAGAGGGAGGGGAAGGAGGTAGGGTTTTCGAAAATTGGGGTAGGAATAAAATGAATTGTGTCCAAAATGACCTCTTCTATGTTTTAATTAGGAAAATAAGGGAGTTTTCTAATACTAACCCTCCACTAATTTAAAATGTTGAATAAAAATCTAAACATAGAATTTAAAATATTAAATTTTCGTAATACATAGCCTTCTCAATTTTAAAATATAAGAATGTCCAATAAAATAGCCCGTATAGGCGAAAAACGGGTTCCCCGCGGCAATAATGCATAAAAACCTTAGTTTTCGGAAATTGCTGCTTAAAAATAATAAACTTGTTCTTAAAAAGTATGAGGGCTTAAAACTTTCAAATAATTTCCATCTCGGTCGTCCCTAGTCTCGTCCACGGGTCCGGAACTCAAAAGGGCTAAAAACATAACATGCATATCATGAAACATTAAAACCATCATGCAATCACATAAAATAGCATATAATTTATAAAATAATTTTCCCCCTAGTCATCCACTCATTTCCACATAATTAGGATTTCTGGGCGTTACACACTCTATCTAATTCTATGTGCCACGGGGTTACTCTATCTAATTCTATGTGTTCGAAGACTGATGAGGAGATAGAGAGTATGACATGTGTGCCATATGCCTCGGCAATAGGTAGTATTATGTATGGTATGATCTCGACTAGACCGGATGTCGCATATGCTCTGAGTTTCACGAGCTATTACCAAGACAACCCCGACCAAATGCATTGGAAGACCGTGAAAGATATTCTTAAGTACTTACGAAGGACTAAAAATATGTTCATGGTCTATGGGGGTAGTTAACTGAAATTGGAAGGCTACACTGATTCTAGCTTTCAATGCGATGTAGATGACAACCTCTGGATTTGTATTCATGCTCAATGGTGGTGCTGTCTCTTGGAAGAGTTCCAAGCAAGACACCATTGCGGTCAACCACTGAGGCTGAGTACATCGCAGCATCATCTACTGCTAAAGAGGTGGTTTGGATGAGGAATTTCATCCAAGAGTCGAGCGTAATTCCTGAAGGGTTGGTCCAGTCCCAGTGTACTGTGACAACACGGGTGCCGTTGCGCAAGCAAAGGAACCTAGGTCTCACCAAAGATCCAAACACATATTGAGGAAATACCACAAAATCCGGGATATTGTGGCTAGAGGTGACAGCAATCGAGAGAGTCGCCTCTGCAGACAACATTGCTAATCCACTTATGAAGCCCTTTGCAGGACCATTGTTTGAAAACCATCGCAAAGCAGTGGAAATACGTCTAATGAGTAGTTGGATTTCGGGCAAGTGGGAGATTGTTAGATTAGGTTCCCAACTAGCCAACTTATGGCGTGTGGGTTCTTGTTGTCTCTATGTAAACGATATTTATTTATGGAATTCGTATTTATATGACATTCTTTATCTTCAATATCATCATTAAAATTTTTGGATAAAGACCTTGGATTCATCATAATGTATGCAAGATGTTATAGTGGATTTGATGGCTATCATGAAACACATCTAATAGTCACTGTGCATTCTAAACTAGTTCCTAGTCAATTGGGCCGTCCAAAAGAGGATAAGGGCCACCCGAGTTTGAGACTAGAATCTGCGATGAAAAGTACCACGTTTCATTGGTAGGGAACATAGTGATGTTCTGAGCATGTAGATGGATAGTGACCTGGTGATCTATCGAACTACCGTCGCTCGGAATTTATAAGTGGTTATCATTTGTCGAATGGATTAAGTCCGAGGTCTTGGTTGTATAGATTAGTCCTCACTACTCGAAACGTCATTGAAACTCTACATGATAGGTGTCTCACTTTGACCCGTTTACCAACTCAGTTGGGGTCATCAGGTGGTGAGATTAGGCACATAGGAGTCGATGCTTCATTATCAAGGATTCACCACTCACCCTTGTGCGTGGATATCCTATGCTATCTGAGGAGATTGTTGGGAAACCGTGGCGGATCCGGATCCCGTCTCCCGGCGGCGCAGCGGAAGTTTTAAATTAGCGCCAGGAAACGTTCAATACAATAAAACAATTCAACAAACCATTCATAGGGGGTTCTTTGATTGTTACCTTGTTGGCGTCTAGGCGCCTGGCTCCGACCAGTTTCACGAGGAAACCGGAACTTCACGGTAGGCGGTGGTAGATTACGTCTAATCAGGTCCACGAACAGAAGCAAGGTTCCTTCGTCAGCCTGCACTAGAAGACCTGACGAGATCAGCACGGACGGAAACTCCTCGAAAAGTTGATCGGAACAAGTCCGATCACTTAGCGGCGGCGACGGCGGCGATGGTGGGGGCCGGCGGCGGCGGCGGCTTTGGGAGAGGAGGGGGCGGCCAACTTTGGAGCTAGGGTTAGGTTATGAGTTTTTGTTCTTTTCATAATGAAGCCCTAAGTATCCTTTAATAAGACTAGTAATGAACTTGGACCGGCCCAACGGGCCCGGGTCCAAATGACGATATCCATCACTGCGACTTCGTTACAACTCCGATCACCGATCAGATCGGACAGATCGACTCAGTTTCCAAAACTAATATTTTGATCTGAAAAACCATTTTTCAGAACCCCAGTGCAAAATGACCGTTTTGCCCCTCAACAGCGGGAAATCACGATTTGACCCCTGTTGACTTTTAGGAAATCGAACTTCCAAAAATCCTCTTCATATGCTCAACACATTGACCTCAGTTTCCGTGCGGGAATCTTGAATCCAGTACTTGTGTGACCCTCAATGGTTCAGGGATACAGCTAGCCGTGGGCCCACAACCATTGTGGCTCCGAAATCACAATTTCGGACTTGTCCAACGGATCATGGTAAAGCGCCTAGCAACATCGCGCCATGATCCCCTAGGTATCACTGATAGTGCCTGCAAGAACCAGTTGGTCGTGGTTAGCGTACAGTACGGTCCTTTCAATCCATATATCCCGATCAGATCAACGACCATTGGTAAATCGAGAGTCGCTAAAGATCCGATAGCTATGCATACATCTTGGAGATCAAATAATGACATCGCGAGTGTAACTAGGTAAACCCATTTACCTAAAACACTTCTAGTACTCTGGCCAGAGATTTATACGCTATTATCCCCTCAGATAGCATAGGATATCCATGCATGTAAGCGAGCGGTGAATCCTCGACAACGATGCATCGACTCCTACATGCATCGGGACATCACCCAATCCCGCCGCCTAATGACCCCAAGTGAGTCGGCAAACGGGTCAAAGTGAGACGCCTATCATGTAGAGTCTCAATGACGTTTTGAGTCGTGAGGACTAATCAGTACAACCAAGACCTCGGACTTTTCCACTCGACAAATGGTATCCACTTGGAATGTCCGAACAAGGGTAGTTCGATAGATCATCAGGTCACTATCTATCTACATGCTCAGAACATAACAATGTTTCCTACCAATGAAACATGGTACTTCGCATCGCAGATATTAGTCTCAAGCTCGGGCGGCCTTATCCTCGTTTTGACGGCCCAATCGACTAGGAACTAATTCAGAATACACGGTGACTATTAGATGTGTTTCATGATAGCCGTCATACCCACTATCACATCTAACATACACTATGGTGCATTCTTGGTCTTTATCCAACACAAGTTTTTAACATTGTAGAAACATAAGAAGATAAAGAATGCCATAAACAAATGCGAATATCATATATAAAGACTGTCATATACAAGAGTCAATAAACCCACACGCCACA
>KV010197.1:8231-22738 GCA_001598015.1 Dorcoceras hygrometricum | reverse complement strand
ATCTATCTGCATGACTCAGACATCACAACTGTCCCTACAATGAAACATGGTACTTTGCATCGCTGATACTAGTCTCAAGCTCGGGCGCCTTATCCTCATTTTGACGGCCTAATCGACTAGGAACTAATTCAGAATACACAGTGACTATTAGATGTGTTTCATGATAGCCGTCATTCCCACTATCACATCTAACATACACTATGGTGCATTCTAGGTCTTTATACAACACAATTGTTAACATTATATAAACATAATGAAGATAAAGAATGCCATAAAAAAATGCGAATATCATATATAAAGACTGTCATATACAAGAGTCTATAAAACCACACGCCACAAGTTGGCTAGTTGGGCATCTACTCTAACAGAGATAATAGTGTGACAAATCTCTGGCCAGAGTACTAGATGTGTTTTAGGTAAATGGGTTTACCTAGTAGCACATGCGATGTCACTATTTGATCTCCAATATGTATGCATGGCTATCAAATCTCTAGTGACTCTCGATTTACGAATGATCGTTGATTCGATCGAGATATTTGAGCTGAAAGGATCGTACTGTACGCTTACCATGATGACTGGTTCTTGCATTCACTATCAGTGGTACCTAGGGGATCATGGGACGATGTTAGACGCTTTACCATGATCCGATGGGTAAGTCCAAAAATATATTTTCGGAGTCACAAAAGTTGTGAGCCTATGTCTAGTTGTATCCTTGAAGCATTGAGGGTCACACAAAGACTGGTTTCTCAATTTCCGTACGGAAATTAAGCTCAATTTGTTCCGTATAGTGGGAGGAATGATGGAAGTGTGACCTCCTAAAATTAGCTGGGGATGGAAATGTGATTTCCTTAATTAGCCTGGACTAATCCTTAAAGCTGATAGGGGTCTAACTGCTATTTAGGATTAGGTGGTCTTAAAAAATTGTTTTCACATCATAATGTTCAGTTTTGTAAACTATGTAGATCGGTTCGATCTGATCATCGATCGAGATTATGATTAAGTCACAACGATGGGCTTGAAACCAATGTTCCCTGGGCTTAGGCCCGACCCAGGCCCATTAACCTACTTTAAACCCATGAAAAATCTATAAATAGGGGACTTGGGGCATTCATTTTCTTTGCACCAAAAGTTTTACTGACAACTAACACTCGAATTTGGGTTGAGAACTCTCTCTCCTTCGGTTATTTTTTCCCTCCCCTTCTCCTCCTCACCTCCTTTCCGCCGTCGCCACCGTAGAAATTTTTTCCGATCGTCTCGGCAAGGAGATTCCGTTCGCAAAACTTTCGTTGGTTTTGTAGTGCAACCAGCGAAGGAATTGAGATTACGATCGTGGACTGGATTGGAGGGCCAAAACTGTTCATCCATTGAATTGCTATCTCCCTTTTGTGGAATAGTCGGAGCCAGGCGCCTAGTCGCCAGCAAGGTAACTCTCTAAACATCCATGCATGTTTAGATTCTTATTCAGTGTATTGACCGTTCCCGAGCTGTTAAAATTTTAAAACTTCTGCTGCACCCCGAGAGCGGGATCCGGATCCACCGCTGCGTCAACAGATTGGGGTTGTCCTATTGAGTCATAAGATGTTTTCTGTAAACTGGGTTTCGTAAGCTGTTTCCCCTGTTTGAGTCGTAGGTTTTTTCTGTGATCTGGGTTTCGTAAGCTTTTGAGTCGGAAGTTGTTCTTCCTTCTATGAGCGTAAGCTTAACCCTAAGTTGTTTCCGTTTGAGCGTAAGCTGTACCAACAAGCAGTTTTCCTCCCTTGAGAGTGATCTGATTTCTTCTTGAGCCTAAATTGTCTTTTCCTTCTTCAACCGTCCAGAGCTGTTTTGACCCCGGTAAGCTGAGTTAGGTTTTTCTGTGATCTGGGTTTCGTAAGCTTTTGAGTCGGAAGTTGTTCTTCCTTCTATGAGCGTAAGCTTAACCCTAAGTTGTTTCCGTTTGAGCGTAAGCTGTACCAACAAGCAGTTTTCCTCCCTTGAGAGTGATCTGATTTCTTCTTGAGCCTAAATTGTCTTTTCCTTCTTCAACCGTCCAGAGCTGTTTTGACCCCGGTAAGCTGAGTGATCGTCCTGAGCTGTTTTGACCCCCGTAAGCTGAGTTGATCGTCCTGAGCTGTTTTGACCCCCTAAGCTGAGTTGACCATCCTGAGCTGTTTGACCTCCACGAGCTGAAGTGACCGCTGCGAGCTAAAATACCACCGTGAGCTGAAGTGACCACCGATAGCTGAAGCGATCACCGTGAGCTGCAGTGACCACTACGAGCTGAAGTGACTACTACGAGCTATAATGGGCATCGTAAGCTGTAGTGGGCACCGTAAGCTGAAGTGGGAGCTGTAAGCTGAAGTGGACGTCGTAAGATGTAGTGGCATTGTAAGCTGCAGTGGGCACCGTAAGCTGTTGTGGACACCATAAGTTGAAGTGACTCTGTAAGCTGAGTAGAGGACCCTAAGCTGTTCTGGGTTGCGACCTGATCTGCGTATCCTAAACTGATCGAGTGCTCTGAGCTGTTTTCAGTGTGCGGTCTGATCTGAAGCCCCGAGCTGATCAGGGCTTAGGAGCTGGTCTTCGTGCTCTAAACTAATCGAGCGCTCTGAGTTGTTTTTTGTGCACTATCTGGAAGCCCGAGCTGTTCTAGGTAGACGTACAGGCCTGAGTAGTGCGAGATGATAGGGGATTGCATGATCTGGCCACCTAAGCTGGGCTGTTTAGGCGTGAGCTGGACCGCGTGGTACACTGTCCAGATTATCGTAAGCTGAACCTTCATTATGATGATCAATGTGCGCCGATCTGTTCTTTCAGGTCGGGTTTTGAGTTCTAGGGGCAGCCGCTATCATGAAAACTATAAAATGATGATTTTAAGATATTTTATGATTTTGAGCAGCCTTATGATATTTTATGCATTCTTCATCTTTACGTAGCTTTGAGGAAAAGAGAACAAATTTTATTTTGAGACATGAAGTTTATGTTGAGGCATGAGGTGTGAGGAAATAATATTGAGGCAGAAAGTTTGAGCATAAGATGAAAATATTTTGAATGATGAGACTTGACTGTGGTGTTTCAAAATTTGACAGATATGGGATCGGGAGACGTTCTGTTTGGCCTTATCAAACGACAGGTATGGGACCGGGAGACGTCCCTTTTGGTCATATAACTTGACACGTATTTGGATTCAGATAAGTATTGGAGTGCTTTACACTTGACAGGACTGAGCTCTAGATAAGTATTGGGGTGTCTTTCCAACATGGTACCATGGTTTTTATTTAGCTTGATCAAGCGACTTGAGGTTGAGGGACCACAGTCGAGAAACGGAATTCACAAGAACAGTCTTTTATTTATGAGTTTATTTCCTATGCATGAATTCTAAGAACAATGTTTTGAGCTGATGTTTTCTTATGTATTTAAAGTTTGAGAAAATTATTTGAGTGCAAATATTTTAATGCATGTGCATGTATTATCTAGTACTTGCTATTATCCATTTTGTACTTGTTGAGCACCTAGGCTCACTACGTTTGATTGATGCAGATGACGCGGAGACTGATACTGAGGGACATGACCTTTGAGTGGATGGCAGTTCGATTGACGCATCCCAGCGACCATGCGTTTTTCCGCTAGCTCATGAGGAGAGAAAGAAAGATTTTTATGTCTATTTAGTTTTCGGTATGGGGTTTTGTGAAAATACACTTTTTATTAGTTGAGGTTTTGTGGCAGACTTTAAATGATTTATGATGAAATTATTCCTTCGATTTATTTACCTTTGTTTTAAATTCTTAAGTATTTTATGATATTGAGTTTATTGAAGCTTTCGAGTTTACATTAAAAAAAATTTCCGCATTTATTTTACTAGAAAAAGAAAATTAGTTGAGTGTGTTTCAAAAAGTCAACACATCGAATCATGCTACAATTGGAATGATTTGACGAGTAAATTTCAGCGAACTGAAATCCTGAACTGAACTGCTCCTCTGAGCTGATTTATCGTGAGTTGAACTGTCCCTGAGCTGAACACCTCTAAGTTGTTCTATTTCTAAGCTGGTCTGCTCTTCTTAAGTAGTTCTACTCCTAAACTAATCAGCTCATCTAAGCTGTCCTGCTCTTGAACTAATCTGCTATTTAAGATGTTCTGAGCTGATTCAATTATTTAGCCGAGTTGTCCTTATTCAGCTTAACCCTGATCTAATCTGACAAAACTCGTTGTTAGCCATGGCCTGATCTGATCTCTGATCCTTCGAGCTGATTTTATCTTAGCTTATTTTTGTCTGTACCAAAACTTAGGATATTAAGCGGAAACCATTTAAATTTTTTGTACTCGGTATTAAATTATTAGAGAAATATTTAATATTATTTAAAATAATTTAAAAATATCAAAGAGTTTCGAATTTAATCAAATTAGATATTTACAATAAATATAATCAAAACATAATAACATAATTAAATATAGTAAATAAATGATTAAGAAAATATATTGTACATTTTTTATTTATTTTTATATAATATTTACACATTTAAATATTTTAGGTTAATATATATACTATGTAAAGCTGTGGGTTCGATTTTTTAGATTTTAAGAATCTAAACCGAAAAGCTTACCGAACAAAATTAACCGGAATTTGAACTGAACCAACCAAAAAACATTAAACTAAACAAAATTTACTTTTGGACGGCCTGTTTTCTTTAACCATTTAATGTAATCGCTATAAGTGATTAAATAAGAACACGTGAAAAATGATTGGAAGTATTAGTGAGCAAAAATATAATATGCATTCAAAACTTGGATGATTTATAAGTGCAAGTTTCACGCTACTTATAGTGGTGTCTTCCTATTACAAACGACCTATTCAATAGTAGGTATCGTTGTTTTACACAGGTATGAAGAGTTAAATCTATACTGATTTTAGAAAATTTTACCACGTACAAGTAGTTCATTTAAAGAGAAGTTTATAGAATATTCCAGAACTAGTTCAGCTTCTAAGATTCAACATACTTACAATTTTTTTGGATTGCACCTGATCAAAGTGTGGGTGTAACGTCCTCTTAAATTATATTTAATTTAAAAGAGATCATAAATGCGGAAAAGAAAATACTAGGAATATTTTTTTCTCTTTATATACTAACTCCCACATGATAGATAATAAAAATATTTATAAATGAAGCAATAATAGTAAGTCATAGTCATAAGGTTTCTAATAGTAAAAATAGTTTTAAACAATAAAAATAATCGTGCATGATAGCTAAATTTGGATAAGTCATAAATATAATCCTCATGCATAAGAAAATATATTTGTCTCAAAACAAGTCGACATATGCTAAACAGACTGAAAGTGCTAAGCGGAAACAAGAGGTCGCTGGGTAGGTGCCAAGTCCGACTGCAATCCGCTCAGGAATCATGCCCCTCAATCTCGATCTCAGCCTCATCTGCACCATCCAAGCATAGTGAGTCTAAAGATTCAACAAGAACAAAAATGAGATAACGAGTACTAAATAATACATGCATATGCATTAAAATATTTCTACTTAAAATAATTTCTTGAATTAAAAGGTATGCATTAAAACAATTCCATGCTCAAATAACTAAAAATCCTTGCATAAATAAAAATGAATTTCTAAAACATTTTTCCTCGTGAATTCCGTTCCACGACTGTGGTTCCTCAACCTCAAGTCGCTCGATCAAGCTGATAAACACTAGTACTAGGTTGGAAAGGCACTCCAGTACTCATCTGAAGCCCACACCCGTCAGTTGGAAAGGCACTTCAGTACTTATCTGAAGCCCAGACCCGTCACTTTTTTATGACTAAGCGGAACGCATCCCGACCCCATATTCGTCATAGAAAAACCACAATCAAGTCTCATCATTCAACAAAAATACATTTTTCCTCGTTCTTGCCTCCATCATGTACTCAAAAACTACAATAAATAAATAAATTTCATACCCTCATGAACATTCTGCCCATAAATACTTCAAAAGTTAACGTTTACACTTTAAATAGTCAAACATACTAAAAAATCATTTTCTAGGCATTTAATTTTCATAAAATGACCAAAAATGCTTAAAAGCAGTTCATAATATCCTTAGAACATCTAGTAAAGTCATTCATGAATTTTTGCAGCCCCTATGACTCAATTTCCCAACTTTCCCGAAAATGCCCGAAAGGAACCACTCTGCGCGATAAAACCGTAAAAATCATAAAAATTTCATTTCTTAACCGAATGACCACAAAATTGGACCTACGTGACTCTAACACGATAGAATAGCTTTTGGAAAAAACCGAATTCAAAAAGATGTCTGAGGTGACCACACTGATGCTCGCAACCATAATGGTCGCGCACAGGAACTCATCTAGGAGAGGTTAGAAACACAACTCGAACCAGCCCCTTCCCTTTACTCCAGCACCCGACCGACCCCTCACACGGCCCATGGACGACCCTTAGGACCCCTGATAACCCCTTTGAATCGAAACCTAAGTCATACTAGACTTCTCCTCCCTTCAAGATCCACCCTTGACAACCCCAACACAACCTCACTCACACTCACCAACGGCCTTAACCCTCTCCTTCACCAAAGGTCCAGATCTGAACTAGGCTGCATAATACATGAATGAATTACATTAAACAGTGTGATATGCATTAAAAGTGGATTCATCCAATCACCATAACATAAATAAACACACATATGT
Organism: Dorcoceras hygrometricum; assembly: GCA_001598015.1. Lineage (NCBI taxonomy): Eukaryota > Viridiplantae > Streptophyta > Magnoliopsida > Lamiales > Gesneriaceae > Dorcoceras > Dorcoceras hygrometricum. The sequence continues at coordinate 16,073 of KV010197.1, read as the reverse complement.
ACATAGGCTTGAAAGGTGCATCAAGGAAGCTTTGTACTTGCCTTTATTTGTAAAAACTTACAACTAAGAGGTGATGTAGGCTTTGAGGAAGACAAGGAACACCACACCAAGCCAAGGGGAATCCTTGAGCCACCAAGAAATGGAGAGGCTATGGGGAGAGGGAGGCGTGAGTTTATTTTTGGGGGAGGGAGGCGTGAGTTTATTTCTTTGGGGGAGGGCTAGGGTTAACATGTGTTTTGTATAAGGGTGGTAGATTAGTGAGGGTAATGTAGGAATAATTAGGTAGATTAGTGAGGGTAATTTAGGAAAAATTTTGTAGATTAATGGTAATAGTTGTGTTTAAGGAGGAGTACTCAAAGCTGCTATTTAAAATAATAAAATTTGCTACTCCTCCACACTTCGAAAATTTGAATGAAAGTTTGGTGAAAATGAACTCCCTTCCTAGCCTATCATTTTCGAAAATATGAGGTTGGAATAAGGTAAGAAGATTCGATTTTTTAGTAGTGATACAAGTGTGTGTAGAACTTGTCATTTTAGTAGAAAAAATGCTACTCATTTAAAAGAATAAAATCCTCAATCCCTCAAATTACTAAATTCTTTAAAACGGCTTCGAAGTAAATTTTTCATTGAAAACCTCAATACATCGGTGTCCCCGTCGTCTTCCTTCCAACCTTGCGTCATCTAAATACAAACTCTAAAAGGACTCGAAATCCAAGTCAAATAATTCATAAGGAAATAATCATGAAAATAATTAAATAAAACGATAAGACATGCATTTGGGTAGCAAAATTCCTAGGCGTTACAATTCTCTCCCCCTTAACAAGAATTTCGTCGAAATTCGAAAACTTACCGAAAGATCTGGGTAGCGCTCCTTGATATCTGCCTCTACCTCCCACGTAGCCTCTTCCTCGGAGTGATTCAGCCACTGAACCTTAACCATGGGGATGGTCCGATTGCGTAGCTTCTGGTCCTGTCTGCCTAAAACCCGAATGGCTCGCTCCTCAAAAGTCATCTATGGTGAGAACTGTAGCGGCTCGAAGTTCAACACATGCGAAGGGTTCGGTACGTACTTCCTGAGCATGGAGACGTGGAAGACGTTATGCACAGCTGCTAAGCTCGGCGTTAAGGCCACTCGATAGGCTAAGGTCCCCACTCGGTCGAGGATCTCGAAGGGTCCTATGTAACGGGGTGCTAGCTTACCCTTTTTCCCAAATCTCATAACACCCTTCATTGGAGTGACCTTCACGAAGACATGCTCTCCTACTGAAAACTCTAGGTCTCTCCTCCTAGAATCGGCATAACTCTTCTGTCGACTCTGGGCATTCCTCATCCTATCTCTGATCCTCTGCACTGTGTCTACTGTCTGCTGAACAATCTCGGGTCCCAATTCTGCTCTCTCTCCAACCTCATCCCAATGAATGGGTGACCTACATTTCCTTCCATATAGAGCCTCATATGGTGCCATGCTATGGAATCCTGAAAGCTGTTATTGTATGCAAACTCTACTAACGGCAGCTTGGATTTCCAACTTCCCTGAAAATCAATAGTGCATGCTCTCAACAGATCCTCTAGTACCTGGTTCACCCTCTCCGTCTGCCCATCTCTCTGAGGGTGGAATGCAGTGTTGAAATGGAGGTTCGTCCCAAGCGACGCATGAAGACTCCTCCAAAATGCTGATGTAAAGCGTGTATCCCGATCAGAAACAATCGAAACTGGGATTCCATGTAGTCTGACAATCTCTCTGATGTACAGCTCTGCGTACTGAGTCATGGTGAACGTGGTCTTCACCTGCAGAAAATGTGCCGACTTGGTGAGTCGATCCACAATCACCCATATCGAGTTCGACCCTCTAACGGTCCTCGGAAGTCCCACAATAAAATCCATCAAAATGTTCTCCCACTTCCACTCAGGGATAGGGAGAGGTCTCAGGAACCCGGCGGGTCTCTGATGTTCCGCCTTAAACCTATTGGCACGTCAAACACTCGGACACAAAACGACTGATGTCACGCTTCATACCTGGCCACCAATATAACTGTTGTAGGTCTCGGTACATCTTCGTACTCCCTGGGTGGACAGAGTACGGTGATGCATGGGCCTCCGTTTAATCAACTCTCTCAGCGCATCATCCGAAGGGACCCATAATCATCCCCTATATCTCACGATTCCGTCTCCCACTGTGTAGAGTCCACCTCCCTTCACCTCGTCCCTCAGTCTCCACTTTTGTAGCCGCTCATCACTGGTCTGGCTACTGCGGATGCGATCTAATAGAGTAGATTGTACCATCAAAGAACCCAATCTCGGTGGTCCACCAGCTGTATAAACCTCTAATCCCAAACTCTGAATCTCTCGCTGTAACGGCTCCACAACAGTCAGATGTGCAATAACTGCTGTCTTCCTACTCAGAGCATCGGCTACCACATTAGCCTTCCCGAGGTGGTAGTTAATCTCGCAGTCGTAGTCCTTCACCAACTCTAGCAACCTCCTCTGTCTCATGTTCAGCTCCTTCTGCGTGAAGAAGTATTTCAGGCTCTTATGGTCAGTGAAAATCTTGCACTTCTCCCCATACAGATATTGCCTCCAAATTTTTATTGCAAAAACAACTGCTGTTAGCTCAAGGTCGTGAGTCGGATAATTCCTCTCGTGCACCTTAAACTGTCGGGAGGCGTAGGCGATAATTCTGTCATTCTTCATCAGTACAGCGCCTAAGCCTAGCTTCGATGCGTCCGTGTAAATCACAAAATCCCCTTGCCCCGATGGCATAGATAATACAGACGCTGATGTGAGAGCTTGTTTCAAAGTATCAAAGCTCTGTTGGCACTTTGGACTCCAAATATATCTGACATTCTTCTTAGTCAACGCAGTCAAGGGCACCGCAATAGATGAAAAGCCCTTGATGAACTTTCGTTAATACCCTACCAAACCAAGGAAACTACGGATCTCGGATGCATTCCTCGGTACATCCCACTCTCTGACTGCCTCAAACTTGGACGGATCCACCTCTACTCCACTACTGGAAATGATGTGTCCAAGGAACGCCACTCTCTCTAGCCAGAACACACACTTTCTGAATTTTTCCTATAACTGGCGCTCCCTCAAGACTCCAAGTACTGTCCTCGGATGTCGACTATGCTCCTCCCTGCTCCGAGAATAGATAAGAATATCGTCAATGAATACAATGATGAACTGATCCAGATACGGCTGAAATACGTAGTTCATGAGATCCATGAAGACCGCTGGTGCATTCGTCAACCCGAAGGGCATCACCAAGAACTCGTAGTGACCGTAACGAGTCCTGAAGGCCGTCTTATGCACATCTGCCTCCCTCACCTTCAGCTGATGGTAGCCAGAGCGAATGTCTATCTTAGAGAATGTCGAAGCTCCCTGCAACTGATCAAATAGATCCTCCACTCTCGACAACGGGTACTTGTTCTTGACAGTTACCGAATTCAGCTCACGATAGTCGATACAGAGTCTCATGCTGCCATCCTTCTTTTTCACAAATAATACTGGTGCACCCCATGGAGAGACACTGAGGCGAATGAATCCCTTATCCAGCAGTTCCTGAATTTTCTCCTTTAATTCCTTCATCTCAGCAGGTGCAAGACGACACAAATAATACTGGTGCACCCCATGGAGAGACACTGAGGCGAATGAATCCCTTATCCAGCAGTTCCTGAATTTTCTCCTTTAATTCCTTCATCTCAGCAGGTGCAAGACGATACGGTGCCTTAGAGATCGGCACTGTACCAGGCAGCAACTCAATAGAAAACTCCACTTCCCGATCTGGCGGGATCCCAGAAACATCCTCGGGGAATACGTCGGCATACTCCCTAACAATCTCCACATCAGCAATAGAAGGTCCATCATGTGCCGTAGTCGCTGTAATGCTGGCTAAGAATGACGGGCAGTCGTCGCCAATAAGCTTCCTCGCCTGCAAGAATGAAATAAGACGCGGCTTCCTCATGCTCCGTGCCACCACGAAATCCAACGCTTCCTCTCCAGGAGGTCTAAGATGCACTACTCTGCACTGAAAATCAACAATCGCCTGATTCTCTACCAGGAAGTCCATTCCAAGAATAATATCAAACTCTGTCATCGGGAACACAATCATATTGGCGCGGAAGGTCCGGCCTTGCAGTATTAAGTCTAAATCCCGAACGACGCTAGTCGTAGACACCACCTCTCCTGACGGGATCATCACCAATAAACCTCCTGCAAAACTCTTCTGGGCAACATTCTTACGCTGCACAAACTCCTCAGAAATAAAAGAATTAGTCTCCCCTGAATCGAATAAGGCCCTGGTAGCTACCCCTAATACAACTACCCTACCTACGGCATAAATAACACATGCATAGGACACTAATCACACTATACATAAATTAGGTTCACTCCTATTCAATAATATCACAGGTCTACTACCTAAATCCTCAAAATTCATAACGTAAGCGCAAGGTTACCTATGATAAGCGTAGTGTCTGGGTCAGCCTCCTCTGCCTGCATCACGTAAACTCTCCCGGTGGCAGGCTTCTTAAGTTGCGGGCACTCAAAAGACAAGTGATCCGGCTTCTTGCACTTGAAGCAGACCCCAGCTCCCATCAAGCACTTCCCGGAATGCTGCTTCCCACAATTCGATCATGTTGGTGTGTCTGTCTGAGCCACGGGCCTCGGAGCTGCTGTCCTTGGGGTCTTTCAGAAGTAGCGAGCTTCGCCGCTGGTCTCGAGGTCCTTAACAAGATCATCCATTAATATAATTGCAGAAAGGGATAAATTCTTAAAAGATTATATACTGACCCTGGACTGGAGGTCTAGGTGGCCCAGTGAACGGCCTCTTGGTCTGCTGCTGTTGATTATGCTGTGATTGGAAAGGCCTCTTACTCTCCGCCTCAACATGCAGATCCTTCAGCGTTTGCTCGGATCTAAAGGCTCTCTTCAGTGCAGTGGCATAGTCTGCAAGATCCGACATCAGCACATCCCTGCGAATAGCGGGGCTCAAACCATCCAAGAAATGCTGCAACTTCTCAGCGGGATTATCGGCAATGAGGGGCGAGAAATGGCAACCCCTGTCGAACTTCTTCACATACTCTGCCACAGACATGTCTCCCTGCCGGAGGTTCCTAAACTCCCTCTTCAGCCTCGCTTGTACGTCCGCCATAAAATACTTGTCATAGAAGATCTTCTTGAACTCCTCCCAAGTCATAGAGTCAACATCCACTGTCTTTTCTACCCCTTCCCACCAGAGGGCAGCGTCATCCTTCAACTGGAAAATGGCGCAACTGACCCGGGAATCATCCTCCAGTCGCATGTACCTAAAGATCGTCTCTAAAGTCCTGACACATCCCTCAGCCACGAATGGATCGATGGTACCGGTAAACTCCGGCGGCCCATCTTGCGGAACTTCTCATATGCATCTCGGTCCTGACCACCTGTGCAGTCCCGGAATTCTGTCTCAAAATCTGTGCAAGCCCAGCTAGAACCTGCTCGCTGGAGCTCAACGGTGGTGGTGGAGGTGGGGTAACTTGTCGTCTGGGAGGCATCTGGGGTTTGTAATGAATTTCACTACTTAATCTCAACATGCCTCAAAGAAAAAGATAACATATGCAAACATATAGCCTCAAGACATAATCACATCAATATCTCAAAATAGTAAACATAAACTGGAAGTAAGTGGACAATTGTATAAAGCAGTCAAACACGCGATACTCCTTGAGTTTCTTGCAGTTAGCTGTAGGCACAACCCAAACCAGAACCATGCTCTGATACCAATTGTAAGTCCCTCACTTCTTAAATTATATTTAATTTAAAAGAGATCATAAATACGAAAATAAAATACTAAGAATAATTTTTTTTCTCTTTATATAATAACTCCCGCATGATAGATAATAAAAATATTTATAAATGAAGCAATAACAGTAAGTCATTGTCATAAGGTCTAAGAATAAAAAAGTCTTAAACAATAAAATTAATCGTGCATGATAGCTAAAATTTGGCTAAGTCATAAAGATAATCCTCATGCATAAGAAAATATATTTGTCTCAAAACAAGTCGACATATGCTAAAAAGACTGAAAGTACTAAGCGGAAACAAGAGGTCGCTGGGTAGGTGCCAAGTCTGACTGCAATCCGCTCAGGAATCCTGCCCCTCAATCTCGATCTCAGCCTCATCTGCACCATCCAAGCATAGTGAGTCTAAAGACTCAACAAGTACAAAACTGAGATAACGAGTACTAAATAATACATGCACATGCATTAAAATATGGATAATTGTGAAAAAATCCCCAAACCAAAACTCATCTTGTGGTTCAGTCCCCAGGTCAGAATTTTATTGTTTCCAGTCCCTGACACAACCCAAAAATTTGTTTTAACTCCCCAGTAATTATAATTTACTATATTACCCCCATCTCTTCAATTTCCATCTCACTCCCTCTCCATTTCTTGATTTGATGTTAATGTTATATTTTTTTTTGGGTTTAGTTTCAATCTTTTTTATTTAGTATTTCGGTATTTCGAAGAAAATTATACATATTTGGATTTTTGCTAAACTTTTAATCTCGCAAACGGATGAAAAACAATTTGGTAATATTTTTTTCCAGAAGTTATGATTTGTCAGAATAGCTAGTTATACAACTTATGACATATCTGAAAATATATTTGGTACCTTAACTTACTTTTTAAGATCTGATTTTATTTTTTTATCTCTAAAAAATATCAGAGTTTCCTCACAAAATTTATTTAGCACATACCACAACAGCGTACGAAATATTATATTTCATAAAATGTTATAAGCTTAGTTTTTCTGTTTTTCTTAATCCTTCTTTGTCAACTCTGTGTATATTTCTCCTGTTTTAGATATCAATTTACCTTCAACTATCTACTTTTGTCAAATGCTTGAAAATACCTAAACCCACGTTGTCAATTAATCGAGCACAAAAATCTCGAAATCAAGTATAATATAGTAAATTTAGTGCATACATAGTCTAAAATCGAGCACAAAATCTATATAATTCAGCATAAGATGTGAGAACACAATAAGCAAACACTCATATTCTCATTTGTAAGTGTGAGGATGTTGAGGAGTAGTATACGATGGTACTTACGTTCAAATGCTTGAAAATACCTAAACCTACGTTGTCAATTAATCGAGCACAAAAATCTTGAAATCAGGTATAATATAGGGAAATTAGTGCATACATAGTCTAAAATCGAGCACAAAATCTATATAATTGAGCATTATATGTGAGAACACAATAACCAAACACTCATATTCTCATTTGTAAGTGTGAGGATGTTGAGGAATAGTATACAATGGTACTTACGTTCAAATGCTTGAAAATACTTAAACCCACGTTGTCAATTAATCGAGCACAAAAGTCTTGAAATCGGGTATAATATAGGAAAATTAGTGCTTACATGGTCTAAAATCGAGCATAAAATCTATATAATTCAGCATAATATGTGAGAACACAATAACCAAACACTCATATTCTCATTTGTAAGTGTGAGGATGTTGAGGAGTAATATACAATGGTACTTACGTTCAAATGCTTGAAATACCTAAATTTTACTATATTATACCTGATTTCAAGATTTTTGTGCTCAATTAATTGATAACGTGGGTTAGGTATTTTCAAGCATTTGACAAAAGTAGATAGTTGAAGGTAAATTGATATCTAAAACAGGAGAAATATACACAGAGTTGACAAAGAAGGATTAAGAAAAACAGAAAAACTAAGCTTATAACCTTTTATGAAATATAATATTTCGTACGCTGTTGTTGTACGTGCTAAATCAATTTTGTGAGGGAACTCTGATTTTTTTTAGAGATACAAAAATAAAATCAGATCTT
>KV010196.1:47221-84398 GCA_001598015.1 Dorcoceras hygrometricum | reverse complement strand
GTTGGACATGCTCGCATCTGGTCTTAGAATATACTAAGATATCATCAAAATACCACTACGAACTGGTCCAGAAATGGTTGAAAGACTCTATTCATTATATCCATAAAAGCTTTTGGAGCATTCGTAAGTCCAAATGTCATAACTAGAAATTCATAGTGGTCATACCTAGTTCTAAAGGCTGTTTTATAAACATCTGCTGCTTTAATTTTCAGTTGGTGGTATCCAGACCTCAAGTCGATCTTAGAAAATACTATAGACCCTTTCAGCTGGTCAAACAGATCTTCTATCCTAGGTAATGGATACTTATTCTTAATCGTCAATTTATTCAGCTCTCGGTAATCTATACATAGCCTCATACTTCCATCCTTTTTCTTAACAAATAAAACAAGGGCTACCCAAGGGAAAGTACTTGGTCTGATAAACCATTTCTCCAACAGATCTTGTATCTATTCCTTCAGTTCCTTCATTTCTGATGGAGCTAAAGGGTAAGGTGGTCTAGAAACTGGAGCAGCTCCTGGAATTAGATCAATGGAAAATTCCAGCTCTCTGTCAAGTGGTAGTCCTGGATATCTTCAGGAAAAACCTCGGGGAACTCACTTACCACTTCTACATCTGACAACTGGGGTCTACTGGTTGCGGTTAAAGATGATAAACTAACCAGAAATCCTACTCCTCCTTTTCTCAAGAAACGTTGAGCCTTAAGAGCTGATATTATTCGAGGAATCTTACAAATATGCTTAGCTTCAAACTTAAAGGAATCTCCTCTGGGTGGATTAACCGCTACTGTCCGAAACTTAAAATCTATTACCACTCCATACTTGGTTAACCAATCCATTCCAATAAATCATATCAAATTCAGGCATTGGCAATATGATTAAATCAGCAGTAATTTGATGCCCTTAAAATTTAAGCTCTAAACTCTTAAATACATCGTGAGATATCAATTCTTCTCCTGACGGTACTGATACACAGAAACCTACAGCTACCTGGTCAGGCTTGATGGGCAATTTCTTAGCAAATTCAGCAGCTATAAATGAATGAGTGGCTCCTGAATCTATTAAAGCCATGGAAGGTAATTCAGCAATCATAATCTCACCCGTAACTATTGTCGAGTCTGGGTTGGCTTGATCAGTTGTCATTACAAAGGCTCTGATGGTCACCAGTTGCTTTGATTTTGGACAATATTTCAAAATATGTCCCGGCATTCCACATTTATAGCAGACATTTTGTCCAAGTCTCATTGTCCAGGATGATTCTTGTGGCACTTAGGACATTATGGCCTATTATTACCAGCAGGAACAGAGCTAATAGGTTGAATCGGTAGAGGCTTCTGCTCCTGAGGTATCTGCTGGTTCTTGTTTTGTTTCTTGAACGGCCTCTGGTCCTTCTGCTGAAAGGCCTGTCTTTTCTGTTGCCTTTCCTCATCGAGATCTTTCCAATCCCTTTCAATTTGCAAGGCTCTATCCACTGCTTCTCGATAGCTCCTTGGCACAGATAGCCTAACATTCATTTTGAACATAGGCTTCAATCCCTCCACGAAATGACTCAGCTTTTCTACTGGGACATTTCCTATCAAAGGCACAAAATAGCACCCTCTTTCAAACTTCAGCACATATTCCTGTACGGTTAGACTCCCTTGCTTAAGGGTCAAAATCTGTTGCCTTTCCTCATCGAGATCTTTCCAATCCCTTTCAATTTGCAAGGCTCTATCCACTGCTTCTCGATAGCTCCTTGGCACAGATAGCCTAACATTCATTTTGAACATAGGCTTCAATCCCTCCACGAAATGACTCAGCTTTTCTACTGGGACATTTCCTATCAAAGGCACAAAATAGCACCCTCTTTCAAACTTCAGCACATATTCCTGTACGGTTAGACTCCCTTGCTTAAGGGTCAAAAACCCCCTCTTCAATTCAGACCTCTTACCAGCCGTGAAGTATTGCTCAAAGAATACTTGTTTGAAATCTGCCCAAGTGAGATTTATCAAATCTACAGACAATTTGACTCATTCCCACCAAATCATCGCATCCTCTCTCAACATATAGATAGAGCACCTTGGCCTATCTAAATCAGACATCTGGAGGTATTCAAAGATAACCTCCATTGATTTGATCCAACTTTCAGCAATAAGTGGATCAGTTGTACCACTGAATTCTTTTGGCTTCTGTCGTCTGAATTTTTCTTGAGGATCATCATTACTTGGTCCTCTGCTGCTGGAAGAGTGGCCATTACCTCTATTGTTTGTTCTACCAGCAGTCCCAGAAGTTGCGTGATATTAGCATTATTTTCAGTTTTGGTTTCTTCTAGGGGAATATTCCTTCTACCTCTTCCTCTTCCTGACATCTTATAACTATAGCCCGTAATCCACCACATATATATATCAGAACATGCTAAATAATTTAAAGACAATGCTCTGAAAATAAACTCACAACATAGAGGAACGGACGATGAACTCTGATTCAACTGACGGTGCGTGTGTTTATCTCAGGAACGTTGCTCTGATACCATGTTGTGACGCCCGAACCCACGGGGTCACGAAATTGGGGTATATAAAAATTTTCGAATAAAAAGAAGGGCTGAAAAACAAGCGCAGGGCTCTCTGGGAGAGATCCTGAGCGATAAGGACGCCATATATACAATAGATAATATAAGCTGTATTTCTTATAATTTAAAAGAATGAAACTCGAACTCAACCAAAAGCTGACAGACACTCACTTGCACGCTAAATACTAAAAACATTTGCGGAAAACAGATTCTGATATAAATTTTGCAATTGCGAGTTACAACATCTGAAATTCTGTTTGAATATACAACTGTTGTAATTGATCTAATGCAGATGCCTAACATACAATACAACATCAGCTATGACACGGAAAACGCTGGCCATTGATAAAAACAACACCACACAGTTGCTGTCAGACTTCACCACCCGTTCGCTCCTCAGCTGTCGAACCTGCACCATTTTAAAAGCTAATGAGCCTAGGGGCTCAGCAAGCAAAGCCTAAGTGATAAAAATTTCATTTAACGCAGGCAGACATCTGAACATACATAACTTGAGTTAAAGGAATCATCAATACATAAACGTTTCATAAACATTTCTTTCTTTCATAAACTTGGAGATAGGGGATAATAGCCCAGATCTCATCATCATCATTTTCTTTTATTTATGGCTTAGAAGCTCTACTTAGGTCCGTGTTGCACTTTGATCAAAATGACTTCTGATATCAGTTTTAGCATATAGCTCATATGAAAGGGCAGCCGACATCTGGATGACTACTCACCCTTCTCCTTGTGACCGTCTGTTATCTATCCCATAAACCTTAAAATAAATTTTGTTCCTTTAACATCATTTATTTTCTTTGAAATCATTCTTTAAACCTCATCGGGTTCCATCATTTAAAACTCTCGCTTCCCATTTTAAACTTTACTGAGTATCGTATTCGATTGCTGGGAGCTTATCGGTGAAATGAAATCAGTCGTAATAAAATGGAACAGTACTTTGAAACAGAACAGATCTTCACTGTTCACGTTTATCGTAAAACAGCTGCAAGAATATCTGTTAACATTTGAAACAGACGTAGTAAATGAAACGATGTCGTTGAAGTAGGAAACATATGCGGTTTGGGATACTGTTTCAATAGTGAACAGCTGTAACTGTGAAATAGAATTTGTCAACTCAGCTGTCAACGAATTGATTTTTGTCAAACAGATGTCAACGCAACTAAGTTGTTCAACTCAGACGTCAACACAACTGATACAAAGGCTTTCAGGTGTTGAACAAACCAACAGATGAATACAAATTAAAGCAACAGCTGGTTACGAACAAATGCAACAGCTGATTACTTAATATACAACAACTGTTTACTAGAACTGATGCAACAGCTGATGACTTAATATACAACAACTGTTTACGAAAGCTGATGCAACAGCTGATGACTTAATACACAACAACTGTTTATGAAAACTGATGCAACAGCTGATGACTTAATAAACAACGACTGTTTACGAAAACTGATGCAACAGCTGATTACTTAATATACAACAACTGTTTACGAAAACTGATGCAACAGCTGATGACTTAATAATACCAACAGCTGATGTGAGAAATTCTCGAAACCAAAAGCTGACTTTAAACTTGGTGTTGCAACATCAAAACGACAGCTACGCTATCAGTTGTTATCTATCAAACCAGACTTTATACTGATCCGACTAACAACATCCGATTACATAGCGTCAAATTCCAATGTTACCATTCACCTGAAGGAAGAACATTCATAAACATACTTGAATCAAACTCGAATCCTCAGTATCCATATTTTTCTGGATAACACTTGGAAGCATAAAAACATCATTTTGAACCCAATCTCTCTTTCCTTCGTTCATGCGTAAATCATTTTAAACATAAACTTCAACACATCTTAAACATACAGGCAAGAAGATCCATAAAATGAATAAAATCAATATATGCTTTAAATGGTGTAGCAAAGTATCAGCTTTCACTTGCCTTAAACAACGCTTTGCAACGATAGCTAATTCCTACAGAAATCTCCTCCTCGAGCAACAACACGAGCTTCTCCAGAAAATATTTGGAAGAACACTTAAAGATTTTCTTTGCAAATGATAATGATCTTGCTTTCAAAACAAGTTTAAATATGGAAGGGATTAGTGGCAAGGTGCTATGTTTACAAAGCATGACACACCTCAACCAAGTTGTACAAATTTTTGTAAAATTCCCTTCACATCATTTTAATTTATAAAACACCAAACCCTTTTCAAAAGAAATCATTTTTCCTCCTTAAAGATATTTTCAATCGATTTAAACCTGCTCATGTATCGCTTTTGGCTTCATCTGCTGGAATCAGCTGCGACGCATCTTATTTTCTGAAATCAATAAAATCAGCAAATGCATAACATTTAAAATTGCCATTTTGGCCCATGAAATTAATAAAATGCATAAATGTGGTCTTATGGATTTTGGGGCGTTACACATATACTCATACACCCCGTGGCCACTATTGCTCAGTTGGTCTGTTGTCGCTGTTGAGCTGTTTCTTGAGATTCCTTTGGCTCCCTGCCTTTGGTTGTAGCCCGGTCTCATGCATAGCATACGCATTTTATCTATTGCTATCTTACTGCTGTTTTTCAGTTGCTCTCCGTACTGGGATTTGACCCCGTGTCCCTCTGGGGCTGATGTTGTTTGTCTGTGTGTGTTTTCAGGTTACCATGGTTTCTCCGCGGGCCGTGGAGTACATCCAGCTGGTAGTGCCCCGGGAGGTGGATAGAGTGTCCAAGTTATATGTAGTAGATACATATGATATTTTTCGTTATGTTGTTGTTTGAGGGTCACTCTATGTTGTATGCATGCTGTGTTGTAACCGGATTTCAAATATTGTAAAACCTTATTTTGAATAATACTGTATTTTAAATTATTTTTTTTTCAATTCAGGCCAAAAATCGAAAATTTAACCACTTTCTTTATTGCTTCCGCTATTGATTTTTGCGTGGTTTTTCTATGATTGAGCACGAGGCCTGACATTTTTGGTATCAGAGCTTAAGCTGGGATAAGCTCGATTTATTTTGATCACACTTGAGTCTAGGCACAGTGTTGCTTGTTGCATGTGCATGAATATGTGATTTAAATTGCTACGTGATATAATTGTTGCTGTGTGACCTTACCCTCTTAGTACCTTCATAGATGCCGCCTAGACGTAGGGATAGAAGTAGAGGGCAGATTCCAGAAGAATCCGAGGGTCAGAACGAGGAGGTGCAGCGTAGTGGGCCTTTTTGTAGACGTGATAGACAGGTTGAGGATGAGGTTGATGAGCTGGCAGCCCGTTTGGATGACATGGAACTTGTGATGGCGAGGTTTCAGCTGATGAATCCTCAGATGTTTAACGATGATGAGCCTAGTTCCGATGCGGAGTCCTGGTTGCAGCACATTACCGGGTTGTTTGACCATGTCAGGTATGATGATGAGCGTAGGTTGAGTTTGGCTACGTTCCAGTTGAGGAGAAGTGCCGAGTGTTGGTGGAGACGTGCTTCTCGAGCGCTATAGGAGATTGGTGTAGAGATTTCGTGGAACAGTTTTTGTACTGCCTTTTGACAGGAGTACGCCCTGAGTCCTACGTTAACGCCAGGGAGCGTGATTTTGATAACCTGGTGCAGGGGACTATGTCCGTGGGAGAGTATGCCCGGAGATTTTCTTCTCTTCTTGCGTATGTTCCGCATGTCTCTGCCGAGAGAGGGCGAAGAGGAACAAGGGGAGAGTATGCCCGGAGATTTTCTTCTCTTCTTGCGTATGTTCCGCATGTCTCTGCCGAGAGAGGGCGAAGAGGAACAAGTTCTTGGAGGGACTAAATGAATAGTTGTATTCCTTGGTGTTGGTGGGTTCACTGATGAGTTATGCGGATGTGGTGGACAAGGCTATGGATATTGAGGAAGGACTGCAGAACCGTAGGTATCGTGTAGGCCGCAAGTGGTGCCAGGTAACCGTCCCATGTTTCTGGGGGTGCAACCTTTCCAGTCTGTGCAGTCATCCCAGCCACCCCAGCAGCAGGTAGCCCAACAGTCGGGACACCATAGGTTTAGACCTCGTGGTCGTCAGTTCAAGAAGAAGTCTGGTTCTAGTTCTTCTGGCTCGGGCAGTTCTAGTAGTGGTAGTTTTAAGGTCGAGTTTTGTGGCAAGTTTGGAGGAAGGCATCCCATGGTGCAGTGTGTTGTGGTGCAAGGTTCGTGCAACATTTGTGGGCAGTATGGAAACTTTGCAAGAGTGTGTCCTTTGGCTGGATCTCAGCATACCGCCGCCCCACCACAGGATCGAGGTGAATCGTCTAGAGGTCGTTCTTTTCCTGCTCCACAGCAGAGGTTGGAGAGCCTCAGTATAGGTCGTTCAGCAGCCTGGGCCTTCGTGGCTTGGACAGTCTTCCCAACCCCAGTTTTCAGGACCTCAGTTTGCCCAGGAGAATGCCATGACGAGGGAACACCACTACTTTGTGTGATGTTGTGTTTGTTGCGACTACTGCCGGCATGAGCCTGTACTCCTAAGAGATTTTGTTGAATGGCATTCTTAGGTTTGGTGAGAACGTGTTGTTAGTAAACTTGATCAGGCTAGTGATGTGGGATTTTTATTGCATAGTAGGAATGTACGTGTTTTCTGGTTAAAGGGCCATTGTGGATTGTTTCCATGCGTTGTGCGTTTTAGGCCCAAGTCTGGCGAGAAATGGAATTTCTATGCCACCGATTCCCAGTCGAAGATTCCTTTAGTCTCTGCGATGGAGATGTTTAGCCTGTTGTCGTTGGAGAATGCTGGATTTATGATCTATGCTTTGGATGCGTCTTCTTCTTCCGCGTAGAGCTTAGTGACGTTCCCGTTGTTCGCAATTTCCCGGATGTGTTTCCAATGGAGATACCTGGTTTTCCTCCGAAGAGGGAAATAGACTTCAGCATTGAGTTGGTACCTGGTACAGCTCCTATCTCGAGAGACCCTATCGTTAGCACCTGCTGAGTTGAGGGAGCTTAAGGTGCAGCTTAGCGATTTGTTAGAGAAGGGTTTCATTAGACCGAGCATGTCACCGTGGGGAGCGCCTATCTTGTTTGTGAGGAAGAAGGACGGGTCGATGAGGATGTGCATCGACTTTAGGCAGTTGAATAAGGCAACAATGAAGAATAAGTACCCTTTGCCGAGGATCGATGATTTGTTTGATCAGATTCAGGGTTCAGCTATGTTTTCTAAGATCGATCTGTGTTTGGGGTACCATTAGTTGCACATTCGAGAGCAAGATATTGCGAAAACTGCATTTCGTACGGGCACTATAAGTTCTTGGTGATGCCTTTTGGTTTGACGAATGCCCCCACAGTTTTCATGGACATGATGAATCGAGTCTTTCGAGAGTTCATCGATTAGTTTGTGATTGTGTTTATCGATGATATCTTGTTGTACTCTAAGACTCCGATGCAGCACAAAGAGCATTTGAGGTTGGTTCTCCAGACACTTCGAGACTCGCAGTTGTATGCTAGGTTTTCCAAGTGCGAGTTTTGGTTAGACCGAGTTGTATTTCTCGGTCATGTTTCAACTGCAGGTATTTCTATGGATCCCAGTAAAGTTGAGGCTGTTGTTAACTGTGATTGTCCCAAGAATGTTTCGGAGATTCGTAGTTTCTTGGGTTTGGCTGGCTATTACCGTCGCTTTATAGACGGATTCTCTAGCATAGCTAAGCCTATGACGCAATTGACTCAGAAAAACAAGAGGTTTGTTTGGACTGAGAAGTGTGAGAACAAATTTTTGTTGCTCAAAGAGAAGCTAACTTCTGCGCCTGTGTTAGCTTTTCCGTCTGGTTCAGGTGGGTTTGTTGTGTGTTCAGATGCTTCCTTGAATGGATTGGGTTGTGTGTTGATGCAGCATGGCCGAGTCATTGCGTATGTTTCTCGTCAGTTAAAACCGCATGAGACTCGTTACCCAGTTTATTATTTGGAGTTGGCAGCAGTGGTTTTTTCCTTGAATATTTGGCGCCACTATCTGTATGGCGAGAAATTTGTGGTGTATTCATACCACAAGAGCCTTCAGTATCTGTTTTCTCAGTCAGATTTGAACATGAGACAGCGTAGATGGATGGAGATGCTTAAGGATTTTGATTGCGAGATCCAATATCAGCCTGGGAAAGTTAATGTAGTTGTTGAGGCATTGAGTAGAAAGGCTCAAGTGGCGATGCTGGCTTCGTTGCAGATTTCGAAGGTCCATGAGAGTCTAAGCACTACTGGTTGGCGGTTTTACCCAGGTGAAGATTATGTTGTGGTGTCTTCTTTTCAAGTTGAGCCACAGATTATTGCGAGCATTAGAGAAGCTCAAAGTACAGATCCATCTATTCATGAGTGAAGTTGAAAGTTAGAGCTGGATAGTTGGAAGACTATTCTGTCTCATCTGATGGTTGTTTGAGGTTTCATGATAGGTTGGTTGTGCCAAATCTAATCGACTTGAAGGAGGAGATCTATAGAGAGTGCACTGTAGTAGACACAGTGTTCATCCTGGTACAAGGAAGATGTATCATGCCTTGAAGTAGCATAACTGGTGGGCAGGTTTGAAGAGTGATGTTGCTGAGTTTGTAGCCCGTTGTCTGAAATGTCAGCAAGTCAAGGCTGAGAGGATGAGACCTGGTGGTCTATTGCAGAGTTTGGAGATTCCACAATGGAATTGGGAGCACATAGCAATGGATTTTGTTACTCATTTGCCTTGTTCCAGTCGAGGTTGTGATGCTGTGTGGGTTTTTATTGATAGATTGTCGAAGTCTGCTCACTTCATTCCCTAGAATATGACGTATTATTTGAAGAAGATGGAGAAGCTGTACATAGATTTTGTGGTGCGATTGCATGGTGTGCCTGTTTCTATCGTTTCAGATCGTGATCCGAGGTTTAACTCCAGGTTTTGGAAGAGTTTGCAAACAGCTTTGGGTACTAGATTGGCTATGAGCACAGCGTATCATCCCCAAAAAGATGGCCAATCTGAGAGAACTATCCAGAGTTTAGAGGATATGTTGAGAGCTGTTGTAATGGATTTCAGGGGTAGCTGGCAAGATTCGTTGTCTTTGGTTGAGTTTTCCTACAATAACAACTACCAGGTCACGATTGGTATGGCACCATTTGAAGCTTTGTATGGCAGGAAGTGTAGATCGCCTGTGTGTTGGGAAGTGGGGGAGAAGCAGTTGTCTTCTCCAAAATTTGTGCAGCAGATGAGAGATCAAGTGGATCTGATTCGCCAGCGGATGAAAGCTGCACAACATCTCCAAGCCAGTTATGCGAACAAGAGGCATAGACCTTTGGAATTTCAGGTTGGTGATCTAGTTTTCCTGAAAATTTCTCATTTTCACAGTGTTATGAGGTTTGGTCTCAAGGGAAAATTAGCTCATCGTTATGTTGGACCGTATGAGATTGTTGAGAGAATTGGTCCTTTGGCCTATCGGCTGTTGTTGCCGCCAGATCTGTCTTCCTTACATGATGGTTTCATGTGTCTATGTTGAGGAAGTATGAGCCAGATTCGTCGCATGTGTTGAGGACTGACGAGGTGGATCTAGATCGGACTTTAATCTATGTTCAGTATCCCTTGCAGATCTTGGACAGAAAAGAGAAACAACTGAGAAATAAGACCATTCCTTTGGTAATGGTTCAGTGGAGCAAGCATGGTAGATAGGAAGCTACTTGGAAGTTGGAAGAGAAAATGCAACGAGAGTGACCACATCTGTTTGAGTAGATGTTGCATTTGTTTCCAGCAGATAGTTTTGAGAGGTGTTGTTTATTCCAGTTATCTTGAACTCTTGGTTAGTAGCCTCCCGTTGAGTGTTTAGTTTTGTGTTGAGATTTTGGTTCAGTTCTGGATTTGTTGCTTGATTTCGAGGACGAAATCCTGTTTTAGTGGGGGAGGAATGTGAGATCCAAAAGTTTAATGGATTAATTGAGTTAATTAATCGGGTTTAGCATAGAATATATTTGCCTTGAACAGATCTGGGATGAGCCAGCTTTGAGCTGGTATGTTTGGTGAAGCTATCGGGTGCGAATTGGTGTTTCGAGCAGCTCTGGAAAGTTGGAGATTTTGCGGAATAGGAATCAGACATGAGCGTTGCTCGACGTGGGTCAATCGTGTTCAGATCCTGTCAGATCTGGTAGTCGCGCGTTATTCTGGTGCACAGGTGGAATATATCGCACGGGTAGCGAAACGTTGTCGTTTGGCAAGGATCCAGATTTGATTATGTGCATGTTGTTAGTGGTGCGTGGACAGATCCGGTTCTTAGTCCCGGTTCATGTTGTGGGGTAGACCGGTGCGGTCCAGTGGCTTTTAGATTTGATCAATTTTTGGGAGTCAGATCCGAGTGACGTAGATAGGAGCGATGCGACGTCGTTTAGTGTTTCAGATTTGAGTTAGCGGGATGATGTGTTTTAGTTGGGAGCATGTTTTCTATGCGACGTCGTTTGGTTAAGTCCCACGTTTGTTTCGACGTAGTGTCCAGATCTGGTGTGGTACTCGGATATGTGTTGGTTTCATATATGAACCCCAAGTCTGTCGGTGGCTACTGTTCACCTGTTGTGACCAGACTTGAGTTGTATTTAAGAAGACTTTGACCCTTCGTCAATTATTCTTTCCCGACACTTAGAAATATTTCTCGTGAGCAAACTCTGTCGCGATACCCTAGCTACTGTTCACCGAACCTTATCTTCTCCGATTTTCAGTGGTAGACAGCTCCGACGAAAGCTAGAGTGGTAGCGCTGGACTCCTCTTGCCGAGACCTTTCTTCGTAGACCTCTTTTGGAGACTTTGGAGGAGCTGGAGGTGGATCGCAAAGACATCTCCCTTCTATAGTCTGTTAGTATAAGCGTCGGTTTAGCCCTGCCGTTCAGGTAGCTTGTTGGGTAAGTTTAGTTCTACCCTTGCACTTTGTTTAGAGCTGGTTGTTGAACTCGTTGGGTATGACGAAGCTGGTTGAGCTCGTAGCTCCCAGTAGTGAGTTCTGGGTTACTGTCCCTGAGCTTGTGTTGTGTTATTGGTTAACAGTTTCAGATTTGGTTGCTCGGGACTTCATTTGTGGTAATTATAGCTCAGAACTGAGGTACGGATGTGTGCTTGATTTACAGTGTTTGATGTGGAATGAATATATGTGTTTGCTTGCTGATCTGTTGAACTGTGTATGCTATTAGTTGGTTGTTATATCCTGTTGCATTTTGTTGCATGACCATACACGCATTTTCATGTTGTTGAACTCAGATCTTGTTAGCAGTGCCTTATATCTTGATCTGTGTATACCAGGATGCTTGAATTGGAGGACGAGCGGTTTACTCCCGTATACCTCATCTCCCTGCTGGGATCTGTTAGCCACTATGAGCGGAGTGAGTAGCTCCCACACCTCATGAGCTGGGCAACAGCGGGTTGAGTGCATTAATTTGAATCTGGTACCGTGTGTTGAGACGAGTGGGTAGCTCCCATATACTCACACACCCTGTGGCCACTATTGCTCAGTTGATCTGTTGTCGATGTTGAGCTGTTTCTTGAGATTTCTTTGGCTCCCTGCCTTCGGTTGTAGCCCGGTCTCATGCATAGCATTCGCATTTTATCTATTGCTATCTTACTGCTGTTTTCAGTTTCTCTCCGTACTGGGATTTGACCCCGTGTCCCTCTGGGGCTGGTGTTGTTTGCCTATGTGTGTTTTCAGGTTACCATGGTTTCTCCGCGGGTCGTGGAGCAGATCCAGCTGGTTGTGCCACGGGAGGTGGATAGAGTGTCCCAGTTATATGTAGTAGATACATATGATATTTTTCGTTATGTTGTTGTTTGAGGGTCACTCTATGTTGTATGCAAGCCGTGTTGTAACCGGATTTCGAATATTGTAAAAACTTATTTTGAATAATATTATATTTTAAATTATGTTTTTTTCAAGTCAGGCCAAAAAGAGAAAATTTAACCACTATTTTTATTGCTTCCGCTATTGATTTTTGCGTGGTTTTTCTTAGATTGAGCACGAGGCCTGACAAGAACTTCCCAAAGTCAAAACAGCTGGTGACCAGTAGAGATTTTGTGATGACAGCTGAGCAAGCCAATCCAGATTCGACGGTGGTTACGGGTAAGATCTTGAATGCTGGTATGCCCTCCATAGCATTGATAGATTCAGGTGCTACCCATTATTTTATAGCAGCCAAGTTTGCTAAGAATTTACCCATCAGCCCAGACCAAGTAACTATCGGCTTTTTCATAACGGTACCCTCAGGAGAAGAGTTAGTGTCCCATGATCTGTTTTGAGATTTAGAACTTAGGCTCCAAGGGCGTTTGATTACCGCAGATTTGATTGTGCTACCTATGCCTGAGTTCGATATGATTTTTGTAATGGACTGGTTAACCAAGTATGGGGTAGTAATTGACTTTAAGTTCAGAACAGTAGTGGTCAACCCACCCAGAGGAGACACGTTCATATTCGAAGTCAATCATATTTGGAGGATTCCACACATTATATCAGCTCTTAAGGCTCAAAGCTGTTTAGGGAAAGGTGGGATAGGATTTTTGGCAAGCCTATCGTCCTCAGCTACGATTATTAAACCCCAACTTTCAAATGTGGAGGTAGTGAATGAGTTTCCTGAAGTTTTCCCAGAAGAAATACATGGAATACCACCAGACCGAGAGATGGAATTCGCTATCGATTTAGTGCCAGGAGCAGAACCTGTATCCAGACCACCTTATCGCCTTGCTCCATCTGAGATGAGAGAATTAAAGCAACCGATACAAGATATTTTGGATAAGGGCTTCATTAGACCGAGCACGTCACCGTGGGGAGCCCCTGTGTTGTTTGTTAAGAAGAAAGATGGGAGTCTGAGGTTGTGTATATATTACCGAGAGCTGAATAAGCTGACCATTAAGAATAAATATCCCCTTCCTAGAATTGAGGATCTGTTTGACCAGTTGAAATGATCAATAGTCTTTTCTAAGATCGACTTGAGATCTGGTTACCACCAATTGAAGATTAAACCAGCTGATATCCATAAGACTGTCTTTAGAACACGCTATGGCCATTACGAGTTCTTAGTAATGCCCTTCGGACTTACCAATGCACCCTAATCTTTTGGGATTTGATGAATAGAGTTTTTCAACCTTTTTTGGATCAGTTTGTGGTTGTTTTCATAGACAATATCTTAGTGTACTCCAAGACCAGATCTAAGCACGCAGACCATCTTAAGATGGCTAGTTTTGAAGAATAAGCAGTTGTTTGCCAAGTTTAGTAAATGTGACTTCTGGCTGAAGGTTGCATTCCTAGGAAATATTATATCCAAGGAAGGATTTGAGGTGGACCCAGCCAAAGTAGAAGCTGTTCGTGATTGGCCAGTTCCAAAATCTGTTTCAGAAATAAGGAGTTTCTTGGGTTTAGCGGGATGCTATAAGCGCTTTATTAAGGGATTTTTGAAGATAGCTGTTCCCTTAACCTCGCTAAAAAGAAAGCAGGTTAAATATGATTGGAACCCAAATTGCCAACTCAGTTTTGACAAGTTAAAACAAGCTTTCATAGAAGCTCCGGTGCTAACCATGCCATCTGATCAAGGAAAGTTTGTCATTTATACAGATGCGTCCAAGTTGGGCTTAGGTGCTGTACTGATGCAGGACCGTAGAGTAATTTCCTATGCTTCCAGACAACTTAAGGATCATGAGAAGAATTATCCCATGCATGACTTAGAGCTGGCAGCTGTAGTCTTTGCCTTGAAGATCTGGAGACACTACCTTTATGGGGAAAAGTGTGAAATATTCACAGATCAGAAGAGCCTCAAGTACTCACCCAAAAGGAACTCAATATGAGGCAGAGGAGATTGTTAGAACTGGTGAAAAATTATGATTATATAATCAGCTATCATCCAGGAAAGGCCAATGTAGTGGCTGATGCTCTAAGCAGGAAATCTATTGGATTATCTCAGCTCATTGTCCAGATAACATTGGCTTATGATATTGAGAAGTTCGGATTAGAGTTGGTACCCAGTGTTAGTACTGTGATTTTGGCAGATCTCACCATTCGATCAAATCTGATTGACCAGATCCGAGAAGGACAGATGAGAGATGAGCAGCTTCAGAAATGGGTTAATCAATATAGAGAGAGAGGTAGCAATCTCTATTTCTCAGAAGGAGAAGTAGTGAGATTTCATGGCCGGATGTGGGTGCCCCAATTAGACACCCTAAGATCAGATCTGATGGAAAAAGCCCACACGGCCCCATACTCTGTACATCCGGGGGGTACTAATTAAAACAGTAAATGGGAGCTTTTTACAAATCTTTCAAAAAGGACAAATAGTTGGTAGGATATCCCATGCCTAGTCAAGTATTTTTACCTGCTACAAATCCCTCTCCCTTAAGTTATTGATTACGTAAAACAGAGCTCATTTTACTGCAAAGGATTTTCTTTCATTTTCTCAAAATTCTTCAAGGAGCTCATCGTTGGTGCTTGAGGGGACCGTCTGAAGAAACCTACTGTCTTCGTATTTCCAGTCTAAGGAAAGTAAAAGCTGCTTCTTTGCAACACCATTAAAGCATATATTGTTTTTCCTTAGTTCTGTGTTTGCTTGTCTGTTTATGTCCAAGATATAGTATGTTTATGTTCATGCTTGGTTATGAAAATGAAAGATGGGGTTCACAACATTGTTTCTGTTTTAAAACTTTCCAGTATGTTTCACGCAGACATTGATGTTGTTTTAAAACCTTGAGCAGTACAGATTCTAGTTTATTGTACGATTATGAAGTTCTTCTTCTGGTGAATGGCGATGCCTGGACTTGACTCCAAGTAATCGACGATGCTGGTTGAATCGGGATTTTTCTGGTTCGATAGGCGGAACTGGTGTCTTTGGATGTCGTTCGTGATGCTGCAACACTAGTTCAATAACCAAACCTGTTTTTCTACGCTAGCGACCTGTTTCTCTTATATAGTCAAATCTGATTTTTTCCCATGTCTAATCAGTTTCCCACATCTGAAGTCTGTTTCGTACCTAAACACTGTTTTCTACAGTCAAATCTGCTTTCCCGCTAGCGATGTCGAACCTGAGGGCAAATCTATTTCACGCTAGCACTACTATTTCCGATAGCAAAAAATCTGTTTCGATTCTAGCGATACCATAGTCAAGTCTGCTTCACGCTAACGATGCTGTTATTTGACCACATCTGTTTTAACGTTAGAGAAACCACTCTTACTGTGAGGAATCAGATTTCAATATTTGTGATTAATCAGATTTTGGAGTAGGATTAGTCACGAGAATTAAGATTTTTGATTCTGGAATTTCGGATTTTTGGTGAAATCTGATTTGAGGAAATTCAGATCTCTAGTTGGAGTTGTCCAGATTTTAGTTCGGGTTTATCGGGTGAAATCTGGTAGCGATTGGAGTTGAATTGGCTAAGTTGAGGTAGGAATCTGTTTTTCCTTAGCGTTGCGTGAAGTTCCGCGAGAATTGAGTAAAACGGTGTCGTGCTGGTGAGGTCTGGATGACCAAGAGAGAAACGTTTGCATTTCGTAATTTCAGATGTCAATGCTGGTCAACGGCACTGTAGCGAGTGATCGCTGGATTGAGAGATCTGGTTTCGTTGTACTGAACGCGGGTGATTGTTCGCATGTAGAGATCTGGTAGTATAGCGCGTTTAGTCGAGAGATCTGTTTCGAGCGCTAGCGTTGTAATTTGAGGAGAGATCTGTTTCGCTGTGCGACGTCGTTTGGATTAGTGGATATGTCGTCGTTTTAGAATTATGCGTTGCTAAGGCGTAGAGATCTGTTTTAGTGGTAGCCCTGAGATCTGTTGTGTTGAGCGCTGAGATCTGTTTTGAGCGAAGCGGCGTCGTTCCATTAAGTTGCTGCGTCATCGTTTTGGAATCCTCAGCGTTTAGCGTGTTTTGTTTTGCGCAAGCGAGGGATCTGGTTTGTGTTACCGTTGGAAAGACCAGATGTCACCGAAACGCTGTCGTTTGACTTGTGAGCGGGCGTTTGTTGTGAACGCTGGAATCTGGTGGTTATTAGCGTTATTGAGAGATATGTTTGACGCTAACTTAAGTTGCTGGAATCTGTTTTTGTCCGTGTTTGACTTTTACAGTAGCGATGGAATTCAGGAATATAAATAGAAGTGTCGAACTACACTTAGAATATTTCTCAACCCGATATTTCTTATCCTTCTGTTCGAACCCTCGACTTGCTACTGTTCACCGTAACTTTCCACCGCCAATTCCCGTCGTTCCCAGCCTCTATTTTTGACAATCTTGGTGGCGCTGGACTCTCCTAGTTTAGCTCTTTCGATTGCTACCCATTTCGAACCCTGAATCAGCGTGGGAGTGGAAGCGTGAAGCTGTTGGTGTTCAAAGCTGTTGGAGAAATCTGTGCCGTGTGTTTCTCCTCCGGGTTTAAGCTTTTGGGTGAGCATTTCTCGTAGATTTGAGCTCTGTTCTTGTAGTTAATACCTGCATTGATGTTTAGAACTTGAGGTTGCGTATGGCCGTAGGTATTAGAATGTTCAGACTTAGAATTGTGCTTGATATAAGCTTATTTTCGAGACTTTGAAAATAGATTTCAGCTTCCAGGAAGTCTCTGCCGCGTGCGTTGAGCCAGGAGAAAGCTGGTTGCTGGCCGTGTGTTTGCCGTGCCTTTTTGTGGAATCTGTGAGGTAGAATTTGTAGAATTGAGGTACGAATTGAGCAGCCCTTAGCAGCTTTAAGCGTGAACAACCTGTGATTGATGTTGTGAGACTTGCTGCTGTGACTTACGTGAATCAGTGTGTTGAATGATTGAGTTACATTCTGTTTTACGTATTGATTTTGTATGCATTTCTTATTGGATATTGAATTGGCATACATGTATACATATTGAGCCATGACAGATTAATTTGATGACCTGATTGGGTGCCACGTTGTGACTGGCCGACTGATGGTCGTGCCCGAAAAGTCCAACGCTATCATCGGAGTGGTGACTACCGGATTCGAGTGTCTACCACCGAGCTGTGATGGGTGACGGGCCCCGATGATCACGGACCGATGATTTCCACCGGCTGATTGGCTGTATGTGGTATAGAGGCTTGATTTGATATGCCAGTTGATAGACTGGTCTAGCTATCCGATCCTTTGATAGCCTTCATGAATTCATGACATTGATTTATAACATGTTGCATGTTTAGCTGTTTTGATTGCTCTTCGTACTGAGGCATGACATCATATTTGTTTTCCTGCTTTTGTGTCTTGGGCCTGTGTTGCCCATTTGCAGGATCTTCAGGTAGCCAGGATGGACAGAGTGGAGGTTCAACTGGTCGATCCCCATTCCATTGAGTCCCAGTTATATTTATGATATGTACTGAACCGGGGGATGCCCCGCGTTTCTGTGTATTGGGGATCTGTATTCGATTCGATTTGTTGTGTTACCTGATTGTATAAGTCTGAGTATGTACTGAACCGGGGGATGCCCCGCGTTTCTGTGTATTGGGGATCTGTATTCGATTCGATTTGTTGTTGTTACCTGATTGTATAAGTCTGAGATAACTTATATTTTGATTATCGATATTTTGAATGTATGTTTTTACGTTCAGGCCCAACTTATTTCGAAAATTTTTTTTAAAGCCCTGATTTTTAGCTTTCGTGTTTATGCGTTTATTATGTGTTAATTGTGAGTAATTAGCACGGGGCCTGACATTTTTGGTATCAGAGTTTAAACTGGGATAATCTCAATTTCTTTTGATCACACTCAAGTCTAGGCACAGAGTTTTGAATTGATTGTTGATTGACTATGTGGCTTATGTGATTATTATCTGCCTTTATGTTTATCTGTGGTGGGAGCTTACCTCTAGACTTGTGTAGATTCCGCCGAGGAGAGGTAGATCTAGACGTTCCGCTGAGGGGTCTAGGGCTCCAGATAGTGATGAGGATGTTCATCGGGTGGATGATGTGACTCGACGGATAGGTGAGATGGAACTAGTTTTAGCTCGATTCCAGCATACGAACCCTCCAACGTTTGCTGCTACTGAGGGTGGTGCGAAGGCTGAGGCTTGGCTAGTCCAGATGGAGGAGTTGTTCGATACCTTGGAGTATGCTCCGGAAAAGAGATTGAAGTTGGCAGTGCTGCAGTTGCGGGATGACGCGCAGCGCTGGTGGAGAGGTACCTCTAGGATGCTTCGTGATAGTGGGACGGTGATCACCTGGGAGAGCTTCTGTGAGGCGTTCCGTCAGGAGTATACCCCGGAGTCCTACTACAGCAGCCGAGAGCGTGAGTTTGATAACCTGAAGCAAGGGACGATGCGAGTGCCGAGTATGCGAGGCAATTTTCTACGCTTTTGGTGTACATGCCACATGTAGCGAACCAAGAGCGAACGAAGAGGAACAAGTTCATGAAAGGGTTGAGACCTGATCTTTACCGGATGGTGTTGTCTGGGTCCCCGGCAACCTTCATGGAAGCTGTGAGCAATGCGGTTGACATTGAGGAGAGTTTGATGGATCCTGATGCTCCGGTGCAGCAGACGACTGGACGTGTTTCTCAGCCAGTGCATGCGGTGTCGCAGTCGTATCAGTCTCCTCAGGGGTCACAACAGTCGAGTCGCCATCAGTTCCGACCTCGAGGGAAGCAATTCAAGAATAAGGGCAACTCGAGTTCCTCTGGTTCCGTGAGTTCTTAGTGCATGCGGTGTCGCAGTCGTATCAGTCTCCTCAGGGGTCACAACAGTCGAGTCGCCATCAGTTCCGACCTCGAGGGAAGCAATTCAAGAATAAGGGCAACTCGAGTTCCTCTGGTTCCGTGAGTTCTGGTTCTTGCAGTGGTTCGGGCAGTGGTTCTGGCGGCGGATTTTGTGGACAGTGCGGAGGGAGACATGAGACTTCATAGTGTCGTGGAGTTCGAGGACTTTGCCATCTTTGTGGTCAGCCGGGACATTTCGCTAGGGCGTGTCCTTCGATAGGAGGGCAGTCTTCTGAACAGTCGCAGCAGGGTTCCGCTGGTGGTTCTTCGCAGCGACAGCAGCCTTTCGCTCAGTTCCAGCGATCCAGATTTCAGCCTCGTGAGCCGTCTAGGTTTGGAGGACCTTCCCGACCTCAGTTTCAGATTCCCCAGCAGGCTCAGGCGAATGATTTGACTAGAGAGCAGGCTGAAGAGACGCCTGGCATGGTGATTGGAGGTACATGCTTTCTTTTCGATTATCCTGCGAGAGTTCTTTTTGACACTGGTGCATCACATTCTTTCATATCTGAGTTGTTTGTGTTTGAGCATAGGTTGAGTTCATCCCCATTGTGTGATGTCGTGTCTGTGTCTACTACTGCTGGTGTGAGTCTTTGGTCCCGAGAGGTAGTGATTGATCGTCTGATTAGATTTGATGAGCATGTTTTGGTCTCCAATTTGATTGTTTTGGGGATTAGAGATTTTGATTGTATCTTGGGGATGGATGTACTGTCTAGCTATAAGGCTACGGTTGATTGCTTCCATGGTGTGGTGAGATTTCGCCCTGATTCGGGTGAGAAGTGGGATTTCTACGGTGCTGATTCGTGTCCGAAGATTCCGCTGGTTTCCGCCATGGAGATGTTTAGCCTGTTATCGCTTGGTAACGTTGGATTCATGATCTATGCGCTTGACGGTTCCCAAGAGCAGCGATTGGAGTTGAGCGATATCCCGATCATCCGAGAGTTTCCTGACGTGTTTCCAGATGAGATTCCTGGATTCCCTCCGAGACGTGAGATCGAATTCAGTATCGAGTTGGTGCCTGGTACCGCCCCGATTTCTAGAGCTTCGTATCGGTTGGCGCCAGCAGAGTTGAGAGAGCTGAAGGATCAATTGAGAGATCTTTTGGAGAAAGGCTTCATTAGACCGAGTATGTCGCCTTGGGGAGCTCTGATTCTCTTCGTGAAGAAGAAGGATGGATCTATGAGGATGTGTGTGGATTTCAGACAGTTGAATAAAGCGACGGTAAAGAATAAGTATCCTTTGCCGAGGATTGATGACTTGTTCGATCAGTTGCAAGAATCGGTCGTTTACTCAAATATTTATTTGCGTTCTGGTTATCACCAGTTGCGGATTAGAGACGCAGACGTGGCGAAGACAGCTTTTTGGACTCGATATGGGCATTACGAGTTTCTGGTCATGCCTTTTGGGTTGACGAATGCCCCCGTTGTCTTTATGTATTTGATGAATCGCGTCTTCAGCGAGTATATTGATCGGTTCGTGATCGTCTTCATAGATGACATCCTGGTGTACTCGAGGAGCTTGAGAGAGCATAAGGAGCATTTGAGACTGGTGTTCAGCGATTGAGAGACTCGCAGCTTTATGCCAAGTTCAGCAAGTGTGAATTTTGGCTTGATCGGATTATCTTTTTGGGTCATGTGATTTCAGCACTAGGGATTTCGGTAGATCCGAGTAAGGTCGAATCATTTCTTAATTGGGAGAGACCTAGGAATGTTTCTGAGATCCGTAGTTTCTTGGGATTGGCTGGCTATTATAGGCATTTCATCGAGAAGTTCTCTTCGATAGCCAGGCCTCTGAATCAGTTGACTCAGAAGGATAAGAGATTTGTATGGACTGATTTTTGGGTCATGTGATTTCAGCACTAGGGATTTCGGTAGATCCGAGTAAGGTCGAATCATTTCTTAATTGGGAGAGACCTAGGAATGTTTCTGAGATCCGTAGTTTCTTGGGATTGGCTGGCTATTATAGGCATTTCATCGAGAAGTTCTCTTCGATAGCCAGGCCTCTGAATCAGTTGACTCAGAAGGATAAGAGATTTGTATGGACTGATGAGTGCGAGAACAGTTTTTAGACGCTGAAGGAGAAGTTGACTACTGCTCCTGTGTTGGCTCTACCGTCTGGACCTGGAGGTTTCGTGGTGTGCTCCAATGCTTCTCTCAATGGTTTAGGATGTGTTCTGACGCAGAACGGTACGTGATTGCCTATCCGTCTCGACATTTGAAGCCTCACGAGACGAGGTACCCTGTTCACGATTTGGAGTTGGCTGCGATAGTGTTTGCCTTGAAGATTTGGCGACATTATCTGTATGGTGAAGAATTTGTGGTGTACACCGACCACAAGAGCCTCAATTACATCTTCAAGCAGTCAGATTTTAATATGAGGCAGCGGCGATGGATGGAATTGCTCAAGGACTTTAACTGTGAGATTCAGTACCAGCCTGAGCGGATGAACTCTGTATCAGATGCTTTGAGTAGAAAGACCCAGCCTGTGATGCTTTCGTTTTTGAGTGCTTCAAGAGTCTATGAGAAATTGAGTACTTCTGGTTGGAGATTTCAGCCGAGCGATCAGTACTTCATGGTTTCTACGATTCAGGTTGAGCCATAGATTTTGCATGACATCAGGGAGGCACAGAGGACTGATCCCTATATCCATGAGTTGAGGATTAAGGCCCAGAATGGTCAGTCTGATGATTTCTATGTTTCTTCGGATGGATGTCTGAGATTTTGAGGGAGGCTAGTGGTTCCGAACCTGATTGATTTGAAAGAGACCATCATGAATGAAGCGCATTGTAGTCGGTACAGTGTGAATCCGGGCGAAAGGAAGATGTATCATGCCTTGAAGTTCACTACTGGTGGGCAGGTATGAAGAGCGACATCTCTGGTTTTGTTGCTCGATGTCTGAATTTCCAGCAGGTCAAGGCTGAGAGGATGAGACCTGGTGGTTTTCTGCAGAGTTTAGAGGTGCCCCAGTGGAATTGGGAGCACATCTCCATGGATTTCATGACTCATCTACCTCGATCGAGTAGGGGATGCGATGCGATCTGGGTTGTGATTGATAGACTTTCGAAGTCCGCCCATTTCATTCCCTATGATGTGAGGTGTTCTATGAAGAAAATGGCGAAGTTGTACATCGACCATGTGGTTAGATTGCATGGAGTTCCAGTTTCGATAGTGTCCGATAGAGATCCGAGATTCACTTCTCGATTTTGGAAGAGTTTGCAGGCAGCGATGGGTTCGAGATTGGCTATGAGTACGGCCTATCACCCACAGACAGACGGACAGTCTGAGCGGACTATCTAGATTTTATATGAAATGCTGCGTGCAATTGTGATGGATTTCAGCGGTGGCTGGCAGGATTCGTTATCCTTAGTTGAGTTTTCTTATAACAACAGCTACCAAGTGACTATAGGAATGGCTCCGTTTGAGGCATTGTATGGTCGAAAGTGCAGATCCCCGATTTGTTGGGAAGAAGTTGGTGAGAGACAGCTTTCTACACCGGAGTTTGTTCAACACATGAAGGATCAGATTGATTTGATTTGGAGTAGAATGAAAGCTGCTCAAGACCGTTTCTCTAGCTATGCTAATAGAAGACGCAGACCTTTGGAGTTTGAGGTTGGCGATCGAGTGTTTCTCAAGATTTCTCCGTTCAAGAGCGTGATGCGCTTTAGATTTAAAGGCAAATTGGCTCACAGATTCGTTGGTCCCTTTGAAATTGTTGAGCGGATTGGACAGTTGGCTTATAGATTGAAGCTGCCCGAGGAGTTAGCAGCGATGCATGATGTCTTTCATGTGTCTATGTTGAGAAAATATGAGCCAGATCCGTCCCATGTTTTGAGAACTGACGAAGTTGAGCTGGATTCTACCTTGAGCTATGTCGAATATCCGGTGCAGATTCTGGATAGAAAGGAGAAGCAGTTGAGAAACAAGATAATTCCGTTGGTGATGGTCCAATGGAGCAAGCATGGCCGAGAAGAAGCAACCTGGGAAGTTGAGTAGAAGATGAGACAAGACTGGCCTCATCTGTTTGAGCACTGATCGTGCAAATTTTTCCAGGTAAATTTCTGGTTTTGCTTCGAATTTGAGTAGCTGTTTATGTTAATTTGAATGTTTGATTGTTTCTGCCTTGGTTTGCCTTTGAAATCGAGGACGAAATCTCTTAAGGTGGGAGAATGTGAGGAATCAGATTTCAAGATTTGTGATTAATCAGATATTGGAGTAGGATTAGTCACGAGAATTAAGATTTTTGATTTCTGGAATTTCGGATTTTTGGTGAAATCTGATTTGAGGAAATTCATATCTCTAGTTGGAGTTGTCCAGATTTTATTTCGGGTTTATCGGGTGAAATCTGGTAGCGATTGAAGTTGAATTGGCTAAGTTGAGGTAGGAATCTGTTTTTCCTTAGCCTTGCGTGAAGTGCCACGAGAATTGAGTAAAACGGTGTCGTGCTGGTGAGGTCTGGATGACCAAGAGAGAAACGCTTGCATTTCGTAATTTCAGATGTCAATGCTGGTCAACGGCACTGTAGCGAGTGATCGCTGGATTGAGAGATCTGGTTTCGTTGTACTGAACGCGGGTGATTGTTCACGTGTAGAGATCTGGTAGTATAGCACGTTTAGTCGAGAGTCTGTTTCGAGCGCTAGCGTTGTAATTTGAGGAGAGATCTGTTTTGCTGTGCGACGTCGTTTGGATTAGTGGCTACGTCGTCGTTTTAGCATTATGCGTTGCTAAGGCGTAGAGATCTGTTTTAGTGGTAGCGCTGAGATCTGTTGTGTTGAGCGCTGAGATCTGTTTTGAGCAAAGCGGCGTCGTTCCATTAAGTTACTGCGTCGTCGTTTTGGAATCCTCAGCGTTTAGCGTGTTTTGTTTTGCGCGAGCGAGGGATCTGGTTTGTGTTACCGTTGGAAAGACCAGATGTCACCGAAACGCTGTCATTTGACTTGTGAGCGGGCGTTTGTTGTGAACGCTGGAATCTGGTGGTTATTAGCGTTATTGAGAGATCTGTTCGATGCTAACTTAAGTTGTAGGAATCTGTTTTTGTCGGTGTTTGACTTTTACAGTAGCGATGGAATTGAGGAATATAAATAGAAGTGTCGAACTACACTTAGAATATTTCTCAACCCGATATTTCTTATCCTTCTGTTCGAACCCTCGACTTGCTACTGTTCACCGTAACTTTCCACCGCCAATTCCCGTCGTTCCCAGCCTCTGTTTTTGACAATCTTGGTGGCGCTGGACTCTCCTAGTTTAGCTCTTTCGATTGCTACCCATTTCGAACCTTGAATCAGCACGGGAGTGGAGGCGTGAAGCTGTTGGTGCTCGAAGCTGTTGGAGAAATCTGTGCCGTGTGTTTCTCCTGCGGGTTTAAGCTTTTGGGTGAGAAATCGTAGATTTGAGCTCTGTTCTTGTAGTTAATACCTGCGTAGATGTTTAGAACTTGAGGTTGCGTATGGCCGTAGGTATTAGAATGTTCAGGCTTAGAATTGTGCTTGATATAAGCTGATTTTCGAGACTTTGAAAACAGATTTCAGCTTCCAGGAAGTCTCTGCCGCGTGCGTTGAGCCAGGAGAAAGCTGGTTGCTGGCCGTGTGTTTGCCGTGCCTTTTTGTGGAATCTGTGAGGTAGAATTTGTAGAATTGAGTTACGAATTGAGCAGCCCTTAGCAGCTTTAAGCGTGAACATGCTGTGATTGATGTTGTGAGACTTGCTGCTGTGACTTACGTGAATCAGTGTGTTGAATGATTGAGTTACATTCTGTTTTACGTATTGATTTTGTATGCATTGCTTATTGGATATTGAATTGGCATACATGCATACATATTGCGTCTTGACAAATTAATTTGATGACCTGATTGGGTGCCACGTTGTGACTGACCGACTGATGGTCGTGCCCGAAAAGTCCAACGCTATCATCGGAGTGGTGACTACCGGATTCGAGTGTCTACCACCGAGCTGTGATGGGCTGACGGCCCCGATGATCATGGACCGATGATTTCCACCGACTGATTGGCTGTGCGTGGTATAGAGGCTTGATTTGATTTGCCAGTTGATCGACTGGTCTAGCTATCCGATCCTTTGATAGCCTTCATGCATTCATGACATTGATTTATAGCATGTTGCATTTTTAGCTATTTTGATAGATCTTCGTACTGAGGCTTGACCTCGTATTTGTTTTTCTGCTTTTGTGTCTTGGGCCTGTGTTACCCTTTTGCAGGATCTTCAGGTAGCCAGGCTGGACAGAGTGGAGGTTCAGCTGGTCGATCCCCATTCCCTTGAGTCCCAGTTATATTTATGATATGTACTGAACCGGGGGATGCCCTGCGTTTCTGTGTATTGGGGATTTGTATTCGATTTGATTTGTTGTTGTTACCTGATTGTATAAGTTTGAGATAACTTATATTTTGATTATCGATATTTTGAATGTATGTTTTTACGTTCAGGCCCAACTTATTTCGAAAAATTTTTAAGCCCCGATTTTTAGCTTCCGTGTTTATGCGTTTATTATGTGTTAATTGTGACTAATTAGCACGGGGCCTGACACTTACAGTCAAATCTGTTTCCATTACTAAGATTTGATTTGTACCCAAGTACTGTTTTTGTTAACCAAGTCTAATTTCACCCCAATAATAAGTTCCCAGTTGTCAAATCTGTCGCTCAGTGGAGTTTTAAAGGGAAATGACATTTTAAAGAAGTGAAATCCGGATAAATGTTGATCTGAATTCGATCAAATGTTAAAGGAAGAAATGTTTAGTTTTGAAGGACTTATGGCATAGATAACAGACGGTCAACACGGAAGGGTGAGAAGCTGTCAAGAGTGTCAGTTGCCCCTTGATATTGGGCTTCATGCCATATGGAAACTGAATTTAGATGTAGCTTGATCAAGTGCCTACGGACCTAAGGAGAGCTTCCAAGCCATAAGTCAACATCTGGGTCTTTTTCCCAAATCTGATGTTACGAAAGAAGTTTATGTTTAAATGTCTTCCTTTAAACCATGTTATTTTAATGCGATGGGTCAGCCTGCATTAAGTGATTTTGTTACTCTCAGATTTTACTTGCTGAGACCCTAGGCTCACTAGCTTTTATGGTGCAGGTGAGATAGATCTGGGGCAGACGGGCGGCGGGAGCTGATCCAGCTATGGTGCTGTGTTTATCAAAGGCCGGTGTTTCCGTGTTCATAGTTATTAGTATTGTTTATTTTAATGCGATGGGTCAGCCTGCATTAAGTGATTTTGTTACTCTCAGATTTTACTTGCTGAGACCCTAGGCTCACTAGCTTTTATGGTGCAGGTGAGATAGATCTGGGGCAGACGGGCGGCGGGAGCTGATCCAGCTATGGTGCTGTGTTTATCAAAGGCCGGTGTTTCCGTGTTCATAGTTATTAGTATTGTTGTTTTTGATCTTTTGTCAAATCTGTATTAAGATCCATTACATCAATAGAGAGTTCATATAGAATTCCAGTAGTTGTAATATCGCACTTTGCACTTTACATCAAATCTGTTATCCAGATCTGTTTCAGCTATTTATTATTTGGCGCCAATTGTGTTTGTATTTAGATTTTTTTATGTTGTAAGAAATACAGCATACAACAATTATCATTCAGCCCTTCTTTTCCTTTTGTTATTTCGATTCAACTCAAATCTATTGACCCCTAGGTGTGGGCGTCACATCACTGTTAAGAATGCTCTTTTAGTTGAAAATCTTTGTTATAATTTAACTAGTATCAGTCAGCTGTGTGATAGCAATTACTCTGTAAATTTTCAAAAGCACACTGCACAGTTCAGAATCCAGAAGTATGATCGTGTTAGTAGGATACACATTCGGGAAATACATACAAAGTTTACTGGTCAGATCAGCCGCATTCTGAACAAACCTGTCTAATAACTGACTCTTCTAAGAGTTGGCTATGGAATCAGCGGATGAACCATCTGAATTTCAAAATAATTGAAAATTTGAGTAAGCGTGAGTTAGTTACTGGTTTGCCCAAAATAAAATTTTCA
This sequence comes from Dorcoceras hygrometricum, assembly GCA_001598015.1. Taxonomy (NCBI): domain Eukaryota; kingdom Viridiplantae; phylum Streptophyta; class Magnoliopsida; order Lamiales; family Gesneriaceae; genus Dorcoceras; species Dorcoceras hygrometricum. The sequence goes on along the minus strand of KV010196.1, from coordinate 57,218 downwards.
AAATACAAGATTTGTTCTGTTTGTCATCTGGGGAAACATATTAAATCTACTTTTCAAAAGAGAGGCAGTAACAAAACCTCCCGAAACCTAGAACTTTTACATATGGAACTTTTTGGTCCTATACCCGTGACCAGCTTAGGGGGAATGAAATACACCCTTGTAGTTGTTGACGATTTTTCAAAATTTACTTGGGTGGTATTTTTGAAATCAAAAGATAAAACTACCGAACAACTGATAAAAAGTTTAAAATGTTTTCAAAAGGACAAATCTTGCAGTGTCAATCGGATCAGAAGTGATAGAGGTACTGAATTTTAAATTATAGACTATCCTCTAACTGGATGATATTGGAATCAAGAATGAGCTTTCAGTAGCTAGAACACCTCAGTAGAACAGGTTAGCTGAGCATAGAAATCAATCTTTAAAAGAAGATGCTACAACTATGATTGCTGATTCAGGAATTTCCAAAAAGTTTTGGGCCAAAGCAATTAACATAGCTTGCTACACTCAGAATATATTGATGATTAATAAGCATCATGGTGTAACCGCATATGAGATCTGGAACGGCAAGAAACTTGATATTTCTTATTTCAAGGTGTTTGGATACAGATTCTTCATTCAAAACTATGGAAAAAATCACCTAACAGCTTTCGACATAAAATCTGATGTAGGAATCTTTCTAGGATATTCAACTGTGACCAGAGCTTGTCGCGTCTTCAACTACAGGATGCTGATTGTAGAAGAATCAGCTCACGTAGTGTTCTATGAGACCAATTTTCAATCTTATTCAGCTGCAAACTTGAACGATTTGTGCACACGTCTGGAATCAACCAACCTAGATGAATCAGTGATGACGAGGCACAGATCAGAATCCTAGCTGATGACCAGCATGCACTGGACACACCGATTAGAAACGCCAATATTCAAAATGTTGTGCAAGATGATGTCCCAGGTAACATTGAAGTCATTTATTTTACTAACGTTGATCCAGTCCAGGACCAGCAAACAACAGGTGTGCCAGCTGTCGAGGCTGCTTCACATGATGCGCAAGCTGATCACGTGCAAGCTGATGCAGATCACGCACAAGCTGATGCAGATCATGTGCAAGCTGATACAAATCTCACGCATGATGATACTGAATGCATGCAAGCTGATGACCCAAACAGATCAGGCGTTATCGCACAAGCTGAACCAGTTCACATCATAGGCGTCAACACACAACACGAAGCAAATCCCTTTGGACCTGATCTTCGGTGGCATATAAATCACCCACCTGAGCAGGTCATAGGTAACGTTACTTCACCAGTTCGCACACAAGGCCAGCTTATGCATGAATATTTCAATTCATAATTCATCTCTCATATAGAACCTAAGCTGATTGATGAGTCCTGAGTAGACCCGAGCTAGGTAGAAGCGATACAGGAAGAACTAAATCAATTAAATGAAATAAGGTTTGGAAACTAGTTCCTAGGCCTTCTAATCACTCTGTAATTGAAACGAAATGGGTCTTTAGGAATAAATTAAATGAAGATTGAATTTTTGTTAGAAACAAATCTAGGTTGGTAGTACAAGGTTTTAGACAACTAGAAGGAATAGATTTTGACGAAACCTTTGAACCAGTATCTCGATTAGAAAAGCCATTCGCATTTCTCTTGCATACGCTGCATTCAAAGACTTCAAAGTCTTTCAAATGGATGTGAAGAGTGCCTTTATAAAAAGGCATCTTAACTAAGGAAGTGTATGTAGTACAACATCCTGCAAATCATACATTTCGAGATCACGTTTACAAACTGGATAAGCTCTATACGGGTTGAAGCAAGCACCCAGAGCTTGGTATGATACATTATCTAAATTTTTGCTAGAACATGATTTCATAATAGGCACAGACGTCGTTCAAATTTGTTAAAAATGATCATGTGTTATTAGTACAGATTTATGTTGATGATATTATCTTTGGATCTACTAACCCCAAAATGTGCCAGAAGTGTCAGGCCCCGTGCTAATTTCTAACAATTAACACATAATAAGCGCATAAACACGGAAGCTAAAATCAGGGCTTAAAAATTTTTCGAAATACAATGGGCCTGAACTTCAAATCATACATTCAAAATAGCGATATTTAAAATATGAGTTGACTCGAACTCAAACACAACAGGTAACAACATAATATCATCAAATACAGATCCCCAATACATGATACTACGGGGCATCCCCCGGCTCAATACATATCATATACATATAGACTGGGACTCAGGGACGTGGGGATCGACCAGCTGAACTTCCACTCTGCCCAGCTTGGTTACCTGAAATTCCTGCAAATGGACAACGCAGACCCAAACAAGACAAAAGCAGGAAAACAAGTACGAGGTCAAGCCTCAGTACGAAGAGCTATCAAAGCAGATAAACATGCAACATGCTATAAATCAATGCTATGAATGCATGAGGGCTGTCAAAGGAAGTCAGTCAGCTAGGCCAGTGCATCAACCTCATATCAAGTTGCCTCTATACCACGGTCTATCAACCGGGAAATCATCGGTCCGTGATCATCGGGGCCCGTCAGCCCATCACAGCTCGGCGATAGACACTCGTATCCGGTAGTCACCGCTCCGACGATAGCGTTGGACTTTTCGGCACGACATCTCAGTCGGCCAATCGCAACGTGGCATCTCAATCAGGTCATCAAATCGAATCTGTAACTCAGGCTCAAGATGTATGCATGAATGCCATTCAATATCCATGCTCAATACATAATATGCCTAAACGTAAAACAGTATACATATTAAATCAAAAACAGTAACTGGTTCACGTAAGCACATAACAGTAAAGCCACAGATTTCACAACATCGAATTATAGACATGTTCACGCTCAAGCTGCTAAGGGCCGCTCAAATCGTACCTTTCTATTTCTGATTCTTTTACCTACAATTTCCTCAAAGAAACGCAGCAACCCAAAGCCTCAACAAATCTGATTTCCAGCAATATACCAGGCAATAAACAGAGCAATATATCTCGGCCAACAACTACAACCAAAGCAGAAACAATTCAGCAACATACTGATTAACAAGCCCAACCAAACTCACGGCATTGACACAATAAAACTCACGACCAACTCCTTAAAACCCATGGCTGGAAATTCATAAACTCACCCAGCATTCCATGCCAACAATACAACTTAACAAGGACTAAAATACAGGCTAGGAACCATATCTCATCCCAATTTCAAAAACATACCTGGACATTCAAACCTGCCGCCGAAATCAACAGCTTCGTGATTCTGTTCCAGCTCGATTCAGCCTTCAAGATTGGTATGGAAAGAAAGATCTTTTCGAGGGCTTTCCAACGCTACCAAGAACACGAAAATCGGAGGTCGGAGTCAACGGGAATCGGCCGGAGAAGCTTACTATGAATAGTGATCGCGGGTTGAGAAGAGGAACGAGAAAGTTGGGAGAAAACTTGCTGAATTCGAAATTCTAACTCAAATAATGGAAGGCCATCTAAAGTAATATATATATATATACACGTCCCATCAAAGCTAAATATATATATATATATATATATATATATATATATTAAATAGCCACCGACAGAAATCTTCGAAAATTCGGATTCCAACTCAAAAATTCCGAAATTCCCAGAATTGCTCTAAATGCGATTTCCGATCCGAAAATGACAACGAAATCTTCAAATAGAACTCCGAACACCCAGAATTCTTTAAAATTCGAATAATACAACAATTAATCCTTTTATTAAATTTCAGGTCTCACAGCTAATTACAATCCTCACAGGCATCACCCCTCAACAAGTAATTGGTGCCACACACCCTTTCCCCATTGCCCAACTCCCTGAAATGGAAAAACTATCTCCAAAGACTCAATCCAATCCTCAGCCACTAATGGATTGGTGGTACCTGAGAGCTCCTTCGAACTCATATTACGAAAACGCTCATAAACTTCCTTCGATTTCACCCTCCGAGTAGCCTCGGCTTGCTTCTCGAGTAAACGTGTCAAACCGGCTAACAATACGCTCTTGAAAGGAGAAATCTTGAGAAAGACACGGTCGCCAACCTCAAACTCTAACGGTCGACGTCTTCTATTAGCATAGCTCGAGAAACGGTCTTGAGCAGCTTTCATTCTACTCCGAATCAAGTCAATTTGATCCTTCATGTGCTGAACAAACTCCGGTGTAGAAAGCTGTCTCTCGCCAACTTCTTCCCAACAAATCGGGGATCTGCACTTTCGACCATATAATGCCTCGAACGGAGCCATTCCAATAGTGAATTGGTAGCTGTTGTTATACGAAAACTCCATCAAGGAAAGCGAATCCTGCCAGCCACCGCTGAAATCCATCACTACTGCTCGCAGCATATCCTCTAAAGTCTGGATAGTCCGCTCAGATTGTCCGTCGGTCTGTGGGTGATAGGCTGTGCTCATCGCCAATCTCGAACCCATTGCTGCTTGCAGACTCTTCCAAAAGCGAAAAGTGAACCTCGGATCTCTGTCAGACACTATCGAAACCGGAACCCCATGCAATCTAACCACATGGTTGATGTACAACTTTGCCATCTTTTTCATCAAACACCTCACATCATAGGGTATGAAATGGGCTGACTTCGAAAGTCTATCAATCACAACCCAAATCGCATCGCATCCCCTACTCGATCGAGGTAGATGAGTCACGAAATCCATGGCGATGTGCTCCCAATTCCATTGGGGCACCTCTAAACTCTGGAGTAAACCACCAGGTCTCATTCTCTCAGCCTTGACCTGCTGGCAATTCAAACATCTAGCAACAAAAGCAGAAATGTCGCTCTTCATACCTGTCCACCAGTAGTGAGACTTCAAGGCATGGTACATCTTTCGCTCGCCTGGATGCACACTGTACCGACTACAATGTGCTTTATTCATGAGGGTCTCCTTCAAATCAATCAGGTTCGGAACTACTAATCTCCCTCTGAACCTCAAACATCCATCAGAAGCAACAGAGAAATCATCATACTAACCTGACTGCGCCTTAATCCTCAACTCATGGATATAGGGGTCGGTCCTCTGCGCCTCCCTGATGTTCATCACAATCTGCGGTTCCACCTGAAGAGAAGAAACAAAGAAATACTGATCACCCGGCTGGAATCGCCAACCAGAAGTACTCAACTCCTCATGAACTTTCGAAATACTCAAGGATGCTAACATATCAGGCTGGGTCTTTCTACTCAAAGCGTCGTCTCTCAATCTCTGCAATTCAAGTCTCAAATGCTCCTTGTGCTCTCTCTTGCTCCTCGAGTACACCAAGATGTCATCTATGAAGACGATAACGAACCGATCGATATACTCGCTGAAGACGCGATTCATCAAATCCATAAAGACAGCGGGGGCATTCGTCAGTCCAAACGGCATGACAAGAAACTAAAAATGCCCATATCTCGTCCGGAAGGCTGTCTTTGCTACATCAGCGTCTCTAATTCGTATTTGGTGATAACCAGAGCGCAAGTCAATCTTTGAGTACACAACCGATCCCTGCAGCTGATCGAACAAGTCATCAATCCTCGGCAGAGGATACTTGTTCTTCACCGTGGCCTTATTCAACTGTCTGAAGTCCACGCACATCCTCATAGTGCCATCCTTCTTCTTCACAAACAGAATCGGAGCTCCCCAAGGCGACATGCTCGGTCTGATGAAGCCTTTCTCCAAGAGATCACTCAACTGTTCCTTCAACTCTTTCAACTCTGCGGGGGCCAACCGGTAAGGAGCTCTAGAAATCGGGGCGGTACCGGGCGCCAACTCAATACTGAAGACGTCGAGGAGGGAATCCAGGAATCTCATCTGGAAACACGTCGGGAAACTCTCGAACGACGGGGATGTCGCGCAACTCTAATCGTTGCTCCTGGGAACTATCAAGTGCGTAGATCATGAATCCTGCATTACCTAGCGATAGAAGGCTAAACATCTCCATAGCGGACACTAGGGGAATCTTCGACCACGAATCCGTGCCGTAGAAATCCCACCTCTCACCCGTATCAGGGCGAAATCTCACCACACCATGGAAGCAATCAACGGTAGCCTTATAGCTAGATAATACGTCCATTCCCAAAATACAGTCGAAATCTCTAATCCCCAACACAATCAAATTGGTTACCAAAACATGCTCATCAAACCTAATCATGCAATCTACCACTACCTCTCGAGACCACAAATTCACACCAGCAGGAGTAGACACGGAAACCACATCACACAGTGGGGAAGAACTCAACCCACGCTCAAACACAAACATCTCAGATATAAAAGAGTGTGATGCACCAGTGTCAAACAAGACTCTCGCAGGATAATCATAAATAGAGCATGTACCTTTAATCACCATGCCCGGCGTCTCCTCAGCCTGATCCATCGTCAAGGCGTTCACCTGCGCCTGCTGGGGAATCTGAAACGGGGGTCGAGAAGGTCCTCCAAATCGAGACGGCTCACGAGGAAGAAAACCAGATCGCTGGGACTGCGCAATAGACTGCTGTCGCTGAGAAGAACCACTAGCGGAACCCTGCTGCGACTGACCAGTAGATCGCCCTCCAATCGAAGGACACGCTCTAGCGAAATGTCCCGGCTGACCACATAGATGGCAAAGTCCTCGGACTCCTCGACACTGCGAAGACTCATGTCTCCCTCCGCACTGACTACAGAATCCGCCTCCATAACCACTACCAGAACCACTGCCAGAACCAGAGCTCACGGACCCAGAAGAACTCGAATGGCCCTTCTTCTTAAATTGCTTCCCTCGAGGTCTGAACTGTTGGCGACTCGACTGCTGTGACCCCTGATGAGACTGATACGAATGCGACACCGCCTGAGCTGGCTGAGAAGCACGTCCAGACGTCTGATGAATCGGAGCCTCAGGATCCATCAAACTCTCCTCGATATCAACCGCATTGTTCACAGCTTCCATGAAGGTCGCCGGGGATCCAGACAACACCATCCGATAAAGATCAGGTCTCAAGCCCTTCAAGAACTTGTTCCTATTTGTTCGCTCTTGGTTCTCCACAGCTGGCATGTACACTAGAAGTGCAGAAAACCGCCTCGCATACTCGGCCACACGCATGTCACCCTGCTTCAAGTTATCAAACTCACGTTCTCGGCTGGCGAAATAGGACTCTGGAGTGTATTCGCGTCGAAAAGCCTCACAGAAAGCATCCCAAGAGAGCACCGTCCCACTATCTCGAAGCATCCTAGAAGTACTCCTCCACCAGCGCTGTGCATCATCTCGCAGCTGCAGCACTGCCAACTTCAGTCTCTTTTCCGGAGCGTACTCCAAGGTGTCAAATAACTCTCCATCTGAACAGACACGCCTCGGCCTAGCACCACCCTCACTTACCGGCCAAAGTCCGGGGGGTTCGTCCGCTGAAATCGGGCTAAGACCAACTCCCGATTCCGACCTATTTTAATGACGTCCTCAACCTGAGCGTCATCATCACTACCTGCTCTAGACTCCTCCACGGAACGTCTAGTCCTCCTCCCTCCTCCACGTCTCGGCGGCATCTAATCAAGCCTAGAGGTAAGATCTCACAGCAGATAAAATAACAAGGCAGATAATAGATCACATAAGTCACAGAGGCAATCAAAATCAAATCAAAACTCTGTGCCTAGACTCGAGTGTGATCAAAAGAAATCGAGCTTATCCCAGATTAAGCTCTGATACCAAAAATGTCAGGCCCCGTGCTAATTACCAACAATTAACACAAAATAAGCGCATAATCACGGAAGCTTAAAATCAGGGCTTAAAAATTTTTCGAAATACAAAGGCCTGAGCCCAGCTTGGTTACCTGAAGCTCCTGCAAATGGGCAACGCAGACCCAAACAAGACAAAAGCAGGAAAACAAGTACGAGGTCAAGCCTCAGTACGAAGAGCTATCAAAGCAGATAAACATGCAACATGCTATAAATCAATGCTATGAATGCATGAGGGCTGTCAAAGGAAGTCAGTCAGCTAGGCCAGTGCATCAACCGGCAAATCATATCAAGTTGCCTCTATACCACGGTCTATCAACCGGGAAATCATCGGTCCGTGATCATCGGGGCCCGTCAGCCCATCACAGCTCGGCGGTAGACACTCGTATCCGGTAGTCACCGCTCCGACGATAGCGTTGGACTTTTCGGCACGACATCTCAGTCGGCCAGTCGCAACGTGGCATCTCAATCAGGTCATCAAATCGAATCTGTAACTCAGGCTCAAGATGTATGCATGAATGCCATTCAATATCCATGCTCAATACATAAAATGCCTAAACGTAAAACAGTATACACATTAAATCAAAAACAGTAACTGGTTCACGTAAGCACATAACAGTAAAGCCACAGATTTCACAACATCGAATTATAGACATGTTCACGCTCAAGCTGCTAAGGGCCGCTCAAATCGTACCTTTATTTCTGATTCTTTTACCTACAATTTCCTCAAAGAAACGCAGCAACCCAAAGCCTCAACAAATCTGATTTCCAGCAATATACCAGGCAATAAACAGAGCAATATATCTCGGCCAACAACTACAACCAAAGCAGAAACAATTCAGCAACATACTGATTAACATGCCCAACCAAACTCACGGCATTGACACAATAAAACTCACGACCAACTCCTTAAAACCCATGGCTGGAAATTCATAAACTCACCCAGCATTCCATGCCAACAATACAACTTAACAAGGGCTAAAATACAGGCTAGGAACCATATCTCATCCCAATTTCAAAAACATACCTGGACATTCAAACCTGCTGCCGAAATCAACAGCTTCGTGATTCTGTCGTTCTCGGCTGGCGAAATAGGACTCTGGAGTGTATTCGCGTCGAAAAGCCTCACAGAAAGCATCCCAAGAGAGCACCGTCCCACTATCTCGAAGCATCCTAGAAGTACTCCTCCACCAGCGCTGTGCATCATCTCGCAGCTGCAGCACTGCCAACTTCAGTCTCTTTTCCGGAGCGTACTCCAAGGTGTCAAATAACTCCTCCATCTGAACAAGACACGCCTCGGCCCTAGCACCACCCTCATTACCGGCCAAAGTCGGGGGGTTCGTCCGCTGAAATCGGGCTAAGACCAACTCCATTCCACCTATTTGCCTAGTGACGTCCTCAACCTGAGCGTCATCATCACTACCTGCTCTAGACTCCTCCACGGAACGTCTAGTCCTCCTACCTCCTTCTCGTCTCGGCGGCATCTAAACAAGCCTAGTGGTAAGATCTCACAGCAGATAAACTAACAAGACAGATAATAGATCACATAAGTCACAGAGGCAATCAAAATCAAATCAAAACTCTGTGCCTAGACTCGAGTGTGATCAAAAGAAATCGAGCTTATCCCAGTTTAAGCTCTGATACCAAAAATGTCAGGCCCCGTGCTAATTTCTAACAATTAACACATAATAAGCGCATAAACACGGAAGCTAAAATCAGGGCTTAAAAATTTTTCGAAATACAATGGGCCTGAACTTCAAATCATACATTCAAAATAGCGATATTTAAAGTATGAGTTGACTCGAACTCAAACACAACAGGTAACAGCATAATATCATCAAATACAGTTCCCCAATACATGATACTACGGGGCATCCCCCGGCTCAATACATATCATATACATATAGACTGGGACTCAGGGACGTGGGGATCGACCAGCTGAACTTCCACTCTGCCCAGCTTGGTTACCTGAAACTCCTGCAAATGGGCAACGCAGACCCAAACAAGACAAAAGCAGGAAAACAAGTACGAGGTCAAGCCTCAGTACGAAGAGCTATCAAAGCAGAAAACATGCAACACCCGCCCCAGCTTGGTTACCTGAAACTCCTGCAAATGGGCAACGCAGACCCAAACAAGACAAAAGCAGGAAAACAAGTACGAGGTCAAGCCTCAGTACGAAGAGCTATCAAAGCAGATAAACATGCAACATGCTATAAATCAATGCTATGAATGCATGAGGGCTATCAAGAAATCGGATAGCTAGACCAGTCTATCAACTGGAAACTCAAATCAAG
>KV010196.1:3914-18310 GCA_001598015.1 Dorcoceras hygrometricum | reverse complement strand
GCCGCCTACCGTGAAGAGCCGGTCTTCTTGTAATTCCGGTTGGAGCCAGGCGCAAGTCGCCAGTATGGTAATCTACTAATCATCCTATGAATGGTTCGTAGTTTGCAGTAGTTTTGAATTGTATTGAACGTTTCCCGGCCTAATTTTATTCTTCCGCTGCCTCGCCGGGAGACGGGATCCGGATCCGCCACGGTTCCCCAACAGATTATTTGTTTTGAGCATATCGAATTTTGAATTATTACTATTGTTGTTTTGAATTCCCAGGATTTTGAACTAATTAAGTTTATATGGTTAGGATTCTCTTGAGCATCTTACCTGGTTTTAAAAAAAATTCTAGCTTTTATTTCTTTAGGAAATTTGCTTTTATCGTTTTTAAAATCTTATGAATATAAAGTTAGTGTGTTCAAGTTGTATCAGAGCATGGTTCTGGTTTGGATTGTGCCTACAGCTGACTGCAAGAAACTCAAGGAGTCTCGTCTCGAAGTCTGTAAGTCTTAGTGTTTAACTGCTTTAAATACCAGTTTCTTTATTTTTATTGGATACATATTATCTTGAGGCGTTGATTATTTACGAGATTGAGGTATTTATATTATTATTATGAGATTGGTTATTTGTATGACTTTACTGTATTAAGGCATGTTGAGATTAAGTAGTGAATATTGTTACAAACCCCAGATGCTTCCTAGACGCCAAGCGACCCCACCACAGACACCACCATCGCCACCCCCTCTGAGCTCTAGTGAGCAGGTCCTGGCGGGACTTGCATAGATTCTGCGGCAGAATGCCGGTACTTCACAGGCAGCACGGGTGGGAGCTACCTTATGAGAAGTTTAAGAAGTTGGGACCCCCAGATTTCTCGGGCTCCACTGACCCGTTTGTTGCTGAGGAGTGGGTCAGGACTCTGGAGAACATCTTCAGTTACATGAGGCTGGAGGATGCTTCTAGGGTGTGTTGCGCTGTATTCCAACAGAAGGGATATGCTTCTCTCTGGTGGGAGGGAGCAGAGAAGACTGTGGATCCAGACATGCTGGATTGGGCTGGATTCAGGAAACTATTCTACGACAAGTACTTCACCTCTGACGTACAGGCAAAACTGAAAAAGAGAGTTCAGGAACCTCCGACAGGGAGACATGTCCGTCGCGGAGTACGTCAAGAAGTTTGATAGGGGCTGCCAGTTCTCGCCCCTTATTGCCGACGATCCTGTGGAGAAGTTATAGCACTTCCTTGATGGTCTGAGCCCCATGATCCGCAGGGATGTTTTGATGGCGGACCCCACTGGTTATGCCGATGCACTCAAGAGAGCTTTCAGGTCCGAGCAGACACTAAGGACATCCGCACGGAAGCTCAAAAGAAGAGACCCTTCCAGATGCGGCCTCAACAACAGACTCATGCCAAGAGGCCGTTTACTGAACCACAGAGGCAGCAATGATCGGTTAGTATAATTTCTTTTAAGCAGTTATCCTTCCATGCAAATTTTGTGATGATTGGACTTGTTACGAACAGCGAGACCGACGCCCTCGATAGAGAAGCCCAACATGCCAATCTTACGGATGCCAGCATGCAGGAAAATGCTTAAAGGGAGCTGGAGTCTGCTATAAGTGCAAACAGCCGGGCCACTTATCTTTTGAGTGCCCGCAACTGTCACAGCCTAACACCGGGAGAGTGTATGCGATGCAGGATGAAGAGGCTGATGTCAGGCCTCGTGCTCACATCAGAGTAAAAACATACAAACACATGCGGAATCTATCAAAAAGCGGGTAAAATTTTCGCTTTTGGCCTGACGGTTTAAAACATTATAATTTAAAATAGAACGATACTCAAAATATATCCCAGTACGTAAAAACAATCAACAGTATAGCATACAAAAACCATAACATATATCAGAATCCAACAACTGGATACAATAACGAAGCGCAGGGCATCCCCCTGGCTAACCGATACATATATATATAAATATTCTATACGCAACTGGGACACGCTAACCACCTCCTAGGGCACCACCAGCTGGGTTATAACCACGATCAGCTGTAAAACCTGTGTGACGCCCGAACCCACGGGAATCACGAATTGGGGAGTAAATAAAAATTTTCGAAACAAAAGAAGGCAAAAAGATAATTTGTTATAAGCTGTATTTCTTATAACTTAAAAGAAATCAAAACACAAGACAACTCAAAGACTAGCAGATACTTATTTGCGCGCCAACTACTGAAGTATTTGCGGAAAACAGTTTTCATTGATAATTGCAATTGCGATTTACAACAGCTGCTATTCTATATAAATTACAACCGTTGCAACTGATTTAATACAGTACTTCTTAATCAAAACAGTAATAACTATGACACGGAAAACGCTGGCCATTGATAAACACAACACCCAGCAGCTGCTATCAGCTTTCACCTCCTGTTCGCTCCTCAGCTGTCATACCTGCACCATTTTAAAAGCTAATGAGCCTAGGGGATCAGCAAGTAAAAACTTGAATAATAACAATTTCATTTAACGCAAGCAGACATCTGAACATATATAAACATTTCATAAACATTTCTTTCTTAAATCTTGGAGACAGGGGATAATAGCCCAGCTCTCATCATCAATGTCTTTTCTTTAGATTTATGACATATAAGATCCTCATGGTCCGTGTTTCACTTTGATCAAAATGACTTCCGATATCAGTTTTAGCATATAGCTCATATGAAAGAGCAGTCGACATCTAGACAACTGCTCACCCTTCTCCTTGGTGACCGTCAACTATCTATGCCATAATCTTAAAATAAACTTTAGTTCCATTAACATCCTTTCTTTCTTTAAAATTTCTTAAACATCATCGGGTTCCGTCATTTAAAACTCTCGCTTCCCATTTTCAAAACATTACTGAGTATCGAATTCACTTTAGGAAACATAACATTGAAATGAGACCAGTCGCAAGAGAAACCAGTCGCAAGGAATAGGAACCAGTCGCAAGACAGGAACCAGTCGTAAGAAAATGGAACAGTACTTATGAAACAAAACAGATTTCTACTGTTCGCAAATATCGCTAAAAGAAACCAGCTGGAATGAACAGAAACCAGCTGCGAGGTCTTTTACTAAAACAAACGTATTAAATGAAACGATGTCGTTGAAGTAAGTAACAGATATGATGACGTAAGACTATCTGCTGATATTTTATAACTTAAGGGAACGACGTCGTTAGCGCATCAACCAGCCGTAAGGAAAAACGTTAAACAACCAGTCACAAGAAAAGCGCTAACATCTATAAAACTAGACGCAATGAACATTATCAATCGCAAGGCTAATACCAGCTGCAATGAACAGTACTTTTAGAAACAAATATTGCAACTGCTGAAATTTGACCATAAAATGCATCTGCTGATGAACAGTGCATCTACTGGATTTTAAACAACCAGTCACAAGAAAAGCGCTAACATCTATAAAACTAGACGCAATGAACATTATCAATCGCAAGGCTAATACCAGCTGCAATGAACAGTACTTTTAGAAACAAATATTGCAACTGCTGAAATTTGACCATAAAATGCATCTGCTGATGAACAGTGCATCTACTGGATTTTAATAACAAACATGCACCTGCTGATGAACAGTGCATCTGCTGAATTTACGAAAACAACGCAGCTGCTGGATTTTAACAAGGAAATGCAACTTCTAGGAATAAAAAACTGGGTTTATGTAACATCAAAACAACAACTATGCTATCAGCCGTTGCCTATCAAACCAAACTTCATAATGATTCGACTAGCAACTACCGATTACACCGTTATCAAATTCTGATATTACAAATATTAAATTGAAGAACATTCATAAAAATTCTGGGAATAAACTCGAATTCTCAGTACTTCAAAACATCATAAACTTTCTGGAAAACATTTGGAAGCATCAAAACATTATTTTCGAACCCATATTTCCTTCCTTTTCATTTCTAAATCATTTAAAACATGAACTTTAAACATACTGTAACACATACAATATAAAAGACTCAGAAACAACAATATATGCTTCAAATGGTGAGTCAAAAATTAGCTTTTACTTTCCTTAAACAAAGCTTTGCGACAACAACCAATTCCTGCAGAAATCTTCTCTTTGAGTAACGCACGAACTCTTCTGGAAATATTTTGAAGGACACTTTAAGACTTTTCTTTGCAAATGATAAAAATCTTACTTTGAAAACAGGTTTTTATATGAAAGGGATTAGTGGCAAGCTACTTGTGAAATCAAGCATGACACACTTAAAAAATTTAGTAAAATTCCCTTCATATCATTTTAATTTGTAAAACACCAAACCTTTTTCAAAAGAAATCATTTGTCCTCCTTAAAATATTTTTAAATCAATTTAAAACCAGCTCGTGCATCACTCTTTGGAGTCATCTGCTGGAACCAGCCGCAACGCATCTTATATTCTGAAATCAATGCATCAGCAAATACATAACATTTAAAATTGCCAATTTGGCCCATGAGATTAATAAAATGCATAAATGTGGTCGTTTGGATTTTGGGGCGTTACAACTCTACCCACCTTATTAAAATTTCGTCCTCAAAATTTACGCACCAAATAAATGTGGGTAAAGACTTAGCATATCAGCTTCTGTTTCCCAAGTTGCTTCTCGCTCCGACTGATTAGACCATTGTATCTTAACCATAGGAATACTCCGGTTTCTTAATCTTCTAATTTCTCGGAGGAGAATTCTTTCTGGTCGCTCTTCATAGCTTAAATCCGGTGTCAACTGGATTGGTTCATGACTTAATATATGCGAAGGGTTGGGAACATATTTCCTCAAAGCTGATACATGAAAAACATTGTGTACTGCTGCCAGCTGCGGTGGCAGTGCTAAACGATAGGCTAAAGTTCCTATCTTCTCCAAAATTTCATGTGGTCCAATATACCTTGGACTCAACTTTCCTTTCTTTCCAAAACGCATAACTCCTTTCATTGGAGCTATCCTAAAAAATACGTGATCACCTATCTCAAAATTCAGTTCCCTTCTTCGATTATCTGCATAACTTTTCTGTCGACTTTGAGCAGCTTTCATTCCTTCTCTTATCTTCCTAACAGCTGCTTCTGTTTGTTCTACAATGTCTGGTCCCAAACCAGCTCTTTCACCAACTTCATCCCAATGAAGTGGTGTTCTACACTTTCTGCCATAGAGAGCTTCATATGGAGCCATTTGAATCGAAGCTTGGAAACTGTTATTATAGGCAAACTCTACCAGTGGCAATTTCAAATCCCAACTTTCTGAAAAATCCACAATACAAGCTCTGAGCAAGTCTTCTAAAATCTGAATCACCCTTTCTGATTGTCCATCAGTCTGGGGGTGAAACGCAGTACTGAATGTTACTTTGTACCCATAACTTTATGCAAACTTTTCCAAAAAGCTGATGTAAATTTAGGATCTTTGTCTGATACAATAGAAACTGGAACTCCATGTAGCCTCACTATTTCCTTAACGTACAATTCTGCGTACCTGCTCACATCATATGTTGTTTTAACTGATAAGAAATGAGCATAGTTAGTGAGTCTATCAATTATAACCCAGATGGAGTTATATCCTTGAGCTGTCCTTGGTAATCCAGTCACAAAATCCATCGCTATACATTCCCACTTCCATTCTGGAATAGGTAGTGGTTTCAATAATCCAGCGGGTCGCTGATGTTCAGCCTTCACCAGCTGACACGTCAAACATTCAGCTACAAATCTAGCAACATCCCTTTTCATTCCTGGCCACCAATACAACTGCTGGAGGTCTTTGTACATTTTCGTACTTCCTGGATGTACTGAATATGGGGCTGTATGAGCTTCTTTCAAAAGATCAGCTCTTAAGTCATCTACTTGAGGTACCCAGATTCTGCCCAAATACCTAACAATTCCATCTCTGAAAAATAGAGACTACTGCCTCTTTCTTTATCTTGTTTAACCCATTTCTTCAACTGTTCATCTTGCAGCTGACTTTCTAGAATTTGGTCTAACAAATTTGATCTTACTGAAAGGTCTGCTAGAATCATATTACTACTGCTGCTGGACACTATCTCGAGTACAAACCTTTCAATATCAGCTGCCAACGGTTTCTGGACAATCAGCTGTGCAAATCCTACTGATTTCCTGCTTAGAGCATCAGCTACCACATTTTCTTTTCCTGGATGATAACTGATAGTACAATCGTAATCTTTAACCAGTTCCAACCATCGCCTCTGCCTCATATTCAATTCTTTCTGGGTAAAGAAGTATTTCAAACTTTTGTGATCTGTAAATATCTCACACTTCTCCCCATAAAGTAATGCCTCCATATCTTAAGGGCAAAGACAACAGCTGCCAGTTCTAATCCATGAGTTGGGTAATTCTTCTCATGATCCTTCAGCTGTCTAGATGCGTATGATATGCCTTTACGATCATGCATCAACACAGCTCCTAGTCCCAACTTTGATGCATCGGTATAAATTACAAATTTTCCTTCATCAGTTGGCATCGTTAACACAGGTGCTTCAATCAATTCTTGCTTCAATTTATCAAAATTGTTTTGACATTCAACTGTCCATTTATATTTCACCTGCTTTCTAGTTAACATAGTCAGGGGAACAGCAATCTTAGAGAATCCTTGGATAAATCTCCTATAATATCCAGCTAAACCCAAGAAACTCCTTATCTCTGCAACATTCTTTGGTGCTGGCCAGTCGCGAACAACTTCTACCTTGGCTGGGTCAACTTCTATTCCATCCTTAGAAATTATATGGCCTAAGAATGATACTTTCTCCATCCAGAAGTCACATTTGCTAAATTTATTAAACAACTGCTTATCTTTCAAAATCTGGAGAACGATTCTTAAATGTTGGACATGCTCACGTCTTGTCTTAGAATACACTAAGATATCATCAATGAATACAACTACAAACTGGTCCAAAAATGGTTGAAAGACCCTATTCATTAATTCCATAAAAGCTGATGGAGCATTCGTAAGTCCAAAGGTCATAACTAGGAATTCATAAAGGCCATACCTAGTTCTAAAGGCTGTCTTATAAACATCAGATGCCTTAATTTTCAGTTGATGGTATCCCGACCTCAAGTCGATCTTAGAAAATACTACTGACCCTCTTAATTGGTCTAACAGATCTTCTATCCTGGGTAATGGATACTTATTCTTGATCTTCCATAAAAGCTGATGGAGCATTCGTAAGTCCAAAGGTCATAACTAGGAATTCATAAAGGCCATACCTAGTTCTAAAGGCTGTCTTATAAACATCAGATGCCTTAATTTTCAGTTGATGGTATCCCGACCTCAAGTCGATCTTAGAAAATACTACTGACCCTCTTAATTGGTCTAACAGATCTTCTATCCTGGGTAATGGATACTTATTCTTGATCGTCAATTTGTTCAACTCCCGGTAATCTATACATAACCTCATACTCCCATCCTTCTTCTTAACAAATAAAACAGGGGCTCCCCAAGGGGAAGTACTTGGTCTAATAAACCCTTTTTACAACAGATCTTGTATTTGTTCTTTCATTTCTTTTATTTATGATGGAGCTAATCGATAGGGTGGTCTAGATACTGGAGCAGCTCCTGGAATTAGATCAATTGAAAATTCCAACTCTCTATCTGGTGGTAATCCCTGGATATCTTCTGGAAAAATCTCAGGAAACTCGTTTACTATCTCTACGTCTGGCAGTTGGGGTCTATAAGCTGCTACTAAGGATGATAAAATTGAAGGGACTTTGCTAACATGTTTGGCCAAAAACTGGAATGACTCTTTTCTTGGTGGGTTAACAACTACTGTTCGTAGTTTAAAGTCAATTACTACCCCATACTTAGTTAGCCAATCTATTCCCAAAATCATATCAAATTCTGGAATTGGTAATACAATTAAATCAGCAGTAATCTGATGCCCTTGAAGTTTATGTTCTAAACTCCTAAACAATTCGTGTGATACCAGGTTTTCCCCTGATGGTACTGACACACAATAACCTATCAATATTTTCTCTGGCTGGATAGGCAATTTCTTAACAAACTCAGCAGCAATAAATGAATGTTTGGCTCCTGAATCTATTAAAGCCAGAGAAGGAAATCCAACTATCAAAATTTCACCTGTGACTACTGTCGAGTCTGGATCTTGTTCAGCTGTCATGACAAAGGCTCTGCTGGTCACCAGTTGCTTAAGCTTTGAACAATTTTTCAAAATATGTCCGGGCATTCCACATTTATAGCAGACATTTTGTCCAAGTCTGCATTGCCCCAGATGATTCTTATTACACTTGGGACATTTTGTTCTATTATTACCAGCAGGAACAGAGCTAATAGGTTGGATCAATAGAGGCTTTTGCTCTTGAGGCCTCTGCTGGTTCTTATTCTGCTTCTTGAACGGCCTCTGGTCCTTTTGCTGAAAGGCTTGTCGCTTCTGCTGCCTTTCCTCATCAACATCTTTCCAATCTCTTTCAATTTGCAGGGCTCTATCCACTGCTTCTCTATAGGTTCTTGGCACAGATAGCCTAACATTCATTTTGAACATCGGCTTTAATCCTTCTACAAAGTGACTCAATTTCTCTTCTGGGTCGCTTCCTATCAGTGGCACAAAATAGCACCCTCTTTCAAACTTCCGCACATACTCCTGTACGGTTAAACTCCCTTGTTTGAGGGTCAAGAATTCCCTCTTCAATTCAGACTTCTTTCCAGCCGTAAAGTATTGTTACATAGAATACTTGTTTGAAATCTGCCCATGAGTTCAATTCAGACTTCTTTCCAGCCGTAAAGTATTGTTCATAGAATACTTGTTTGAAATCTGCCCATGAGAGATTTAGCAGATCCACAGACAACTTGGCTCCTTCCCACCAAATCATCGCATCTTCCATCAACATGTAGATATCACACCTTGGTCTATCCAAATCAGACATTTGGAGATACTCGAAGATAACCTCCATGGATTTAATCCAGCTCTCTGCAACTAGTGGATCAGTAGTACCACTAAATTCCTTGGGTTTCTGTCGTCTGAACTTCTCTTGGGGATCATCATTACTAGGTCCCCTGCTGCTGGAAGATTGGCCATTGCCTCTGTTATTTTGTTCTACCAGCAGTATTAACAGTTGTGTGATATTAGCATTATTATCACTATCAGTTTCTTCTAAAGGAATACATTGTCTAGTTCTTCCTCTTCCTGCCATTCTATATTCTATAGCCCGTAATCCACCACATACATATATCAGAACATGCTAAATAATTTAAAGACAATGCCCTTGAAAATAAACTCACAACTTAGAGGAATAGACGATGAACTCTGATTCAGTTGACGGTGCGTGTGTTTATCTCAGGAACGTTGCTCTGATACCATGTTGTGACGCCCGAACCCACGGGAATCACGAATTGGGGAGTAAATAAAAATTTTCGAAGCAAAAGAAGGCAAAAAGATAATTTGTTATAAGCTGTATTTCTTATAACTTAAAAGAAATCAAAACACAAGACAACTCAAAGACTAGCAGATACTTATTTGCGCGCCACCTAATGAAATATTTGCGGGAAACAGTTTTCATTGATAATTGCAATTGCGATTTACAACAGCTGCTATTCTATATAAATTACAACCGTTGCAACTGATTTAATACATTACTTCTTAATCAAAACAGTAATAACTATGACATGGAAAACGCTGGCCATTGATAAACACAACACCCAGCAGCTGCTATCAGCTTTCACCTCCTGTTCGCTCCTCAGCTGTCATACCTGCACCATTTAAAAGCTAATGAGCCTAGGGGCTCAGCAAGTAAAACCTGAATAATAAATTTTTCATTTAACTCAGGCAGACATCTGAACATATATAAAAATTTCATAAACATTTCTTTCTTAAATCTTGGAGACAGGGGATAATAGCCCAGCTCACATCATCAATGTCTTTTCTTTAGATAGAATATAAGCTTCTCATGGTCCGTGTTGCACTTTGATCAAAATGACTTTCGATATCAGTTTTAGCATATAGCTCATATGAAATGGCAGTCGGCATCTAAACAACTGCTCACCCTTCTCCTTGGTGACCGTCAACTATCTATGCCATAATCTTAAAATAAACTTTAGTTCCATTAACATCCTTTCTTTATTTAAAATTTCTTAAACATCATCGGGTTCCGTCATTTAAAACTCTCGCTTCCCATTTTCAGAACTTTACTGAGTATATATAAGCTTCTCATGGTCCGTGTTGCACTTTGATCAAAATGACTTTCGATATCAGTTTTAGCATATAGCTCATATGAAATGGCAGTCGGCATCTAAACAACTGCTCACCCTTCTCCTTGGTGACCGTCAACTATCTATGCCATAATCTTAAAATAAACTTTAGTTCCATTAACATCCTTTCTTTATTTAAAATTTCTTAAACATCATCGGGTTCCGTCATTTAAAACTCTCGCTTCCCATTTTCAGAACTTTACTGAGTATCGAATTCACTTTAGGAAACATAACATTTAAATGAGACCAGTCGCAAGAGAAACCAGTCGCAAGGAATAGGAACCAGTCATAAGAAAATTGAACAGTACTTATGAAACAAAACAGATTTCAACTGTTCGTAAATATCGCTAAAAGAAACCAGCTGGAATGAACAGAAACCAGCTGCGAGGTCTTTTACTAAAACAAACGTATTAAATGAAACGATGTCGTTGAAGTAAGTAACAGATATGATGACGTAAGACTATCTGCTGATAATTTATAACTTAAGGGAACGACGTCGTTAGCGCATCAACCAGCCGTAAGGAAAAACGTTAAACAACCAGTCGCAAGAAAAGCGCTAACATCTATAAAACTAGACGCAATGAACAATATCAGTCGCAAGACTAATACCAGCTGCAATGAACAGTACTTTTAGAAACAAATATTGAAACTGCTGAAATTTGACAATAAAATTCATCTGCTGATGAACAGTGCATCTACTGGATTTTAATAACAAACATGCACCTGCTGATGAACAGTGCATCTGCTGAATTTACGAAAACAACGCAGCTGCTGGAGTTTAACAAGGAAATGCAACTGCTAGGAATAAAACTGGGTATATGTAACATCAAAACAACAACTATGCTATCAGCCGTTGCCTATCAAACCAAACTTCATAATGATTCGACTAGCAACTACCGATTACACCGTTATCAAATTTTGATATTACAACTACTAAATTGAAGAACTTTCATAAACATTTTGGGAATAAACTCGAATTCTCAGTACTTCAAAACATCATAAACTTTCTGGAAAACATTTGGAAGCATCAAAACATTATTTTCGAACCCATATTTCCTTCCTTTTCATGTCTAAATCATTTAAAACATGAACTTTAAACATACTGTAACAAATACAATTTTAAAGACTCAGAAACAACAATATATGCTTCAAATTGTGAGTCAAAAATTAGCTTTTACTTGCCTTAAACAAAGCTTTGCGACAGCAACCAATTCCTGCAGAAATCTTCTCTTTGAGTAACGCACGAACTCTTTTGGAAATATTTTGAAGGACACTTTAATACTTTTCTTTGCAAATGATAAAAATCTTACTTTGAAAACAGGTTTTTATATGAAAGTGATTAATAGCAAGCTACTTGTGAAATCAAGCATGACACACATATAAAATTTAGTAAAACACCAAACCTTTTTCAAAAGAAATCATTTGTCCTCCTTAAAATATTTTTAAATCAATTTAAAACCAGCTCGTGCATCACTCTTTGGAGTCATCTGCTGGAACCAGCCGCAACGCATCTTATATTCTGAAATCAATGCATCAGCAAATACATAACATTTAAAATTGCCAATTTGGCCCATGAGATTAATAAAATGCATAAATGTGGTCCTATGGATTTTGGGGCGTTACAACTCTACCCTCCTTATTAAAATTTCGTCCTCGAAATTTACGTACCAAATAAATGTGGGTAAAGACTTAGCATATCATCTTCTGTTTCCCAAGTTGCTTCTCGCTCCGACTGATTAGACCATTGTATCTTAACCGTAGGAATACTACGGTTTCTTAATCTTCTAATTTCTCGGAGGAGAAATCTTTCTGGTCGCTCTTCATAGCTTAAATCCAGTGTCAACTGGATTGGTTCATGACTTTAAATATGCGAAGGGTTGGGAACATATTTCCTCAAAGCTGATACATGAAAAACATTGTGTACTACTGCCAGCTGCGGTGGCAGTGCTAAACGATAGGCTAAAGTTCCTATCTTCTCCAAAATTTCATATGGTCCAATATACCTTGGACTCAACTTTCCTTTCTTTCCAAAACGCATAACTCCTTTCATTGGAGATATCCTCAAAACTAAGTGATCACCTATCTCAAAATTCAGTTCCCTTCTTCGATTATCTGCATAACTTTTCTGTCGACTTTGAGCAGCTTTCATTCTTTCTCTTATCTTCCTAACAGCTGCTGCTGTTTGTTCTACAATGTCTGGTCCCAAACCAGCTCTTTCACCAACTTCATCCAAATGAAGTGGTGTTCTACACTTTCTGCCATAGAGAGCTTCATATGGAGCCATTTGAATCGAAGCTTGGAAACTGTTATTATAGGCAAACTCTACCAGTGGCAATTTCAAATCCCAACTTTCTGAAAAATCCACAATACAAGCTCTGAGCAAGTCTTCTAAAATCTGAATCACCCTTTCTGATTGTCCATCAGTCTGGGGGTGAAACGCAGTACTGAATGTTACTTTGTACCCATAACTTTTGCAAACTTTTCCAAAAAGCTGATGTAAATTTAGGATCTCTGTCTGATACAATAGAAACTGGAACTCCATGTAGCCTCACTATTTCCTTAAATACAATTCTGCGTACCTGCTCACATCATATGTTGTTTTAACTGGTAAGAAATGAGCAGAGTTAGTGAGTCTATCAATTATAACCCAGATGGAGTTATATCCTTGAGTTGTCCTTGGTAATCCAGTCACAAAATCCATCGCTATACATTCCCACTTCCATTCTGGAATAGGTAGTGGTTTCAATAATCCAGCGGGTCGCTGATGTTCAGCCTTCACCAGCTGACACGTCAAACATTCAGCTACAAATCTAGCAACATCCCTTTTCATTCCTGGCCACCAATACAACTGCTGGAGGTCTTTGTACATTTCCGTACTTCCTGGATGTACTGAATATGGGGCTGTATGAGCTTCTTTCAAAATATCAGCTCCTAAGTCATCTACTTGAGGTACCCAGATTCTGCCCAAATACCTAACAATTCCATCTTCTGAAAAATAGAGACTACTGCCTCTTTCTTTATCTTGTTAAACCCATTTCTTCAATTGTTCATCTTGCAGCTGACCTTCTCGAATTTGGTCTAACAAATTTGATCTTACTGAAAGGTCTGCTAGAATCATATTACTACTACTACTGGACACTATCTAGAGTCCAAACCTTTCAATATCAGCTGCCAACGGTTTCTGGACAATCAGCTGCGCAAATCCTACTGATTTCCTGCTTAGAGCATCAGCTACCACATTTGCTTTTCCTGGATGATAACTGATAGTACAATCGTAATCTTTAACCAGTTCCAACCATCGCCTCTGCCTCATATTCAATTCTTTCTGGATAATGAAGTATTTCAAACTTTTGTGATCTGTAAATATCTCACACTTCTCCCCATATAAGTAATGCCTCCATATCTTAAGGGCAAAGACAACAACTGCCAGTTCTAAGCCATGTGTTGGGTAATTATTCTCATGATCCTTCAGCTGTATAGATGCGTATGATATGACTTTACGATCATGCATCAACACAGCTCCTAGTCCCAACTTTGATGCATCGGTATAAATTACAAATTTTCCTTCATCAGTTGGCATCGTTAACACAGGTGCTTCAATCAATGCTTGCTTCAATTTGTCAAAACTGTTTTGACATTCAACTGTCAAGTTATATTTCACCTGCTTTCTAGTTAACATAGTCAGGGGAACAGCAATCTTAGAGAATCCTTGGATAAATCGCCTATAATATCCAGCTAAACCCAAGAAAATCCTTATCTCTACAACATTCTTTGGTGCTGGCCAGTCGCGAACAGCTTCTACCTTGGCTGGGTCAACTTCTATTCCATCCTTAGAAATTATATGGCCTAAGAATGATACTTTCTCCATCCAGAAGTCACATTTGCTAAATTTATCAAACAACTGCTTATCTTTCAAAATCTGGAGAACGATTCTTAAATGTTGGACATGCTCACTTCTGGTCTTAGAATACACTAAGATATCATCGATGAATACAACTACAAACTGGTCCAAAAATGGTTGAAAGACCCTATTCATTAAATCCATAAAAGCTGATGGAGCATTCGTAAGTCCAAAGGTCATAACTAGGAATTCATAATGGCCATACCTAGTTCTAAAGGTTGTCTTATAAACATCAGATGCCTTAATCTTCAGTTGGTGATATCCAGACCTCAAGTCGATCTTAGAAA
>KV010195.1:34607-54947 GCA_001598015.1 Dorcoceras hygrometricum | reverse complement strand
GTATTTTCAAATTTTCGAAACCTTTTAAAACAGTTTTACAAGCGCCTCGCTTAACTTAAATCTGAGTTACCAGATTTAAGGATCTCAGTTTAAATGCTGAATTTCTTGGCTAACAAATATTGTGCAGAAAGTAAGCCAATTAATCAGTGAACAGTAAAGCAGTAAACGAATGCGTTAAGTAAAAGTTAAGGGACAAGAAATTTGTTTATGGAAGTTTGGATATCAATATCCTACGTCTCCCCTTCTTCCTTTTCAGGAAGGTTCCACTAGAATATTTGATGGTTACAGTCCTTCTGCAAACACCCAATCACCGAGCCTCGCTCAAGGTGAACTCCTAGCAACACCAACAACAAAGCAGTCACAGCTGCTGAATTAAAGTGAATAATATTTTTCAAACGGCTTAAGGAGCACGTTTGTTACAGACTCAAATGGATTTTACAATGATGTATACAACTATTGAAGTCTGTAAATCTTCTGGTTTCTAAACGTAGAAACTCGATTCAACAAAGGTGAACCAGAAGATGAACTCGAAGATAGAACAATAAGTGCTGGTTGAGTGTTCTTCGAGTTTGCGAGCTTTTTGAGAGATAAATTTTTACAAAGAGAAAGCTCGAGAATATTGGAGACGAAATAATGGTATTGTGACGGCAAGTAGTCGAGATTGAAGGAGCGAGAGCTTCTTCAATTCAAACTTCTGCTATTTATACCCTTCGTTCACAACGGTCGATTAATTCGACTAAGGAAACAAAATCCCTTTTGAAAATACTGATAATCATGCAACCGTATTTTCTGCTCCACTACATGGTAAATTGCACATCGTCAGAGCCAAATTGTCGTGTTCCATTTCTGTGCATCACCATAAAACGTTCTCTGTAAAGTGTACTATTTACCCAAAATAGTACCAACGTTGTCTCCTTAATTCCAGGCAATTGAACGATTCATTATTCACCATTGATTCTTTCCATTTTGAATAAATGATCTTGTTTGAATCGATTCATCGTTTGCGCCTGAAGTCTCTTATTGTTGATTCAGCTTTTCCTTCCTTGAAGATGATGAATATTTCATTGCTGATAGAATCATACGCCAACTTCTGAATTTAGCGCTAAGCCAAACGCTGTCGTATCAACTAATCCAAACGACGTAGTTTTTCTATACATTAATAAACACGCCAACGTCTGAATATGCTCACTACTGAAGTAGAATTCAACTGCTGATCAAAACAACCAATGACTGATTATACCAACTGCTGATAAGATATCCAATGCCTGAAATATCTCCCTTTTTCAAATTGTGATATACGACTGGTTGCAACGACTGAATCAAAATCACTGTAGCTAACTGCTGAAAATACTTACTACTGAAATAAGTACCCAACTACTGAAATTCTTGCTTCTGACGTGAATATCCAATTGCTGATATGTTGACTACTGAAGTGAAAATCCAACTGCTGAATCAATATACTTCTGACATAAGAACACAACGGCTGAATTAATACCAAAGTCTGATAGCGTCACCCTAGATCAACAACTGAATTGTTCTTCATGACTGAAATAAGAACTCGATACCAGAAACTGATAACTGTATATCTACAACATCTGAAATAGAAACCCATCAACTGAGTGCTTCAACTCAACTGCTGAAATATTCCCGAATACCAAGATCTGATATCTAACAACTGATTCAACATCTGAAGATGTTTATCTCAACATCTGAACTAATATCGAATACCCAAGACTGAGATAACATGACGTCTGAATATACTTTGCTTCTAATTGCAACGGCTGATTCTCCAGAAGTAACTTCGTATCAGCACTTGTCTTATTTTGTTATCACCAAAACTAATAAATTATATCTTAACACAACGCTTCTACGTCTCCAATTATTCCAATTATGGAAGGATTCCACAAGAAGATTTGATAAGAATACAGTGTATCCGAATCTGATCAGTCAGGCCAAAATCGAGCTGAACTCCTAGTCTCACAACTCACAACAGCTCGCAGACTGTGTTTACAATGAATTTTTTAAGGCTTTTCGAATTAATATAAGTCTAAGCTCAAGCCTAAGGATTTAGAAACAAGCTGAAAACTTATACAAATATATGAAAAGAATTTTTTGGTTCGTTGAACAAAATATTTCAACTATTCTTCTCGCAATCTGTTTAAAGACTATGTTGTTTACTTGTCACGTGTGTATCGCATCTCATTTTCTTCCAAAAGTGATCTTCTATTTATACAATTCGTATCCAGTAGTAACTATTAACAATAAACACATCGGATGGATTCTCAGCTGATACTTGAGTCTCAATAAATGCACATTGTTTCGTACTGTACCTCGTACTGTACATTAAATGCTTTCCGCCTTTTGCTCAAAATGGCAAATCTAATCGCATTGTCGTTCTTGACTTTTCTGAAAAACTATCCGAAAGTACCAAATGACTATAAATGAATCATCTGAAGTCAAGTTATCTAATCATGTAACAATCGGAACGTTTGACTAAGCAGATTGCGTGCAAAAGTCCTGAGCTGATCTTTGTTCGTCTGAGCTGAAATCTTCTGAGCTGAACTGATCTCTGAGCTGTTCTGTTCTAAACTGATCTACTCCAAGAGTTCTAAATTGTTCTAATCTTAGCTGTTTTAAGACGATCTATTTTTGAACTAATCTGCTCTTATCTTGTTCTGCTCTAAACTATTACGCTCGGAGCTGATCTTCACTTGAACTGATGTAGAATGTTTTGATTTAATTACGGTAACTGAATTATCCTTACTCAACTTTGGTCTGATCTGATATAAACAAAACACGATATTAGCTCTGACCTGATCTGTTCGCTTAGTGTCCGATCTGATTAGTCTGAAATTTAGTTTATTTTTTTCTTCATTAAAATTTCTGAAATCCAACACATAATTTTTCGTTAAAACAACTCTCAAAACGTTTTATAAATTTATTTTAAAAACATTTTAAAATGTTTTTTAAAAATTTGTCCAAAGTAAGCCTTATATTCTATCGAAACATTTGATTTTTAATTCTCAAAAGCCCCCCGAAATTCCTTCCAGAACCCGTTGGATGTTGGATGATATTTAAGGATTCTATAATTTTATTATTCATATAACAATAAGGAATCCGTTTCTTCTATCAATTGAATCCATTTCTTCATAACACTCATAACCATCAATTTACAAAGAACCCATCAATTTATTCCTCTAAACTATATTATAATGTTGAGTTAAGCGTGCATAGGCGATAGCAATACTGAGATGGATGACCTCCTCGGAAGTCCTCATACGTCAAGTTGTTGACGTTGCGACGCTTGATCTGGTTGGCCATGTGGGCTGTAAAAGTGTGATGCCAGATCTTAACGGGTAATACTATCTCTGCTGGAGATAGGGTCGGTGGTAGGAAAAGGGTAAGACTGATCTCTAAGGGAATTGAGACAGCACCAGAAGTTAGAAACGCACCTCCCCGGACTCATGGGCCTAACAATACATCCCCAACACACACAATAGGTGCACTCTGCGCTACCATATTATAAGGAATAAAGTTGCACCTTGGCTAACAGCTATAGCTTTTGGCCTAGTGGTAAGCGCTTGATCCTAACAGGGTTGGGCTGTTAGGCCCATGAGTTAAGGGAGGTGCGTGTCTAACTGCTGGTGCTGTCTCAATTCCCTTAGAGATCAGTCTTACCCTTCCCTTACCACCGACCCTATCCCCAGCAGAGATAGTATTACCCGTTAAGATCTGGCATCACACTTTACAGCCCATATGGACAACCAGATCAAGCGGCGTAACATAAGCAGCTTTACGTACGAAAACTTCCCAGGAGGTCATCCATCTCAGTACTGTTCTCACCCTTGCACGCTTAACTCAACAATCCCCCTCCCCCAAGAAGTATAGAAACTGCTTCTTGGGAGACTCGAACCCCTGACCTCGCTCTGATACCAATTGATAGGTCAATGGAATCGAAAATATAGTTAAAATAAGCTTAGGAGTTCAGAAAGGGGGGGTTGAATGAACTCCTTCGATTTCATTATTCGAAACCTTAAATTGTTTTTACAAGCCTCGCTTAACTCAGATCTGAGTGACCAGATCTGAGGCTCTCAGTCCAAATCTGTTTTCTCGATTAACAAGTATTGTGCAGAAAGAAACCGATTAAACAGTGAATAGTTAACAATAAATATGATGCAAGTAAGTAAAAGATAGAGTTGAGAGTTGTTTGTGGAAGTTTGGATCTGAAGATCCTACGTCTCCCCTTCTTTCTTTTTAGGAAGGTTCCAATAGAAGATTTGATGTGTACAGCTTCTGTAGACACCCAATCACTCAAGCCAAGCTACAAGTGAACTCCTAGCAACCACAATCGACGCAGATAACACTGCTTATTACAATCAAATGAATTTTCGAACTGCTTCAGAAAGCACGTTCGTTACAGACTCTAATATGATTTTACAATGAAAGCGATATAATAGAGTTCTGTAAATCTTCTGGTTTCTTTACAATGAAACTTGTTTACAAATGTAAACCAGAATATATCTCGAAGATTTTTCTAATATGAACTGAACGAGAGTGTTTTTCGAGATGTTCAAGACCGGGACTCAAAATATTTTTGCGAGAGTGCGTTTTTTAGATTCACCAAGCTTGTAGTTTTGCAGAGAGCTTGAGAGAATAAAACTTGCGAGAGAGATTCAAAAACGATCGAGAGAGTAAAACTTCAGAGAGAGCTTCTTCGTTTCAAATCTTCAGCTATTTATACATCTCCATCCTCAACGGTCATAAATGAGCCAGTAGATACAAACCTTGTTTGCATATCTTCATCGTATCAACGCATTAAATGCTCCATTAATGCTATGCAAAGGTCTGTCTAAAGTTGTCAGAGCTTATTTGAATTTAATACCCAAAATATGTAAACATCGAATAGACCAACTCTACGTCCTACAAAGTATTCTCCAAATAGCTCTGAACTAAGTCTCTTTCATCCACTTTGTCTAACCGGATTTATACGATTGCATCTTGATCGTTGAATCCTTTGGAATGAATATCTGATGAAATCTGAAGCTCAAATCTGTTTCGGCACTGAGATCTGAAATCTGCTCTCAAATATATAAACTTTACTTTTCTTTTTCTATTGCGTAACTTCCCTCTTTAACTTCTTTATAACTGTATCACGGTCAGATCTGAGTTCTCTCCTTTACGAGTCTTCCTCCTTTTCTTTGACAATATCTTCAGATCTGAAACCCACTTTTTGTCTCTTTAACTATACCATGGTCAAATCTGAATTCTCTCTTCTGAAATCTGAAAAAATGACCTCTGAACTGAAACTGATATATAAACTGATCTGAATGCTCTCAACTGATCTGATAAGCTATCTTCCCCGTTATATATACTGTTCCCAATCTCTCGGATCTGAAACGAAGCCTCTGTTCAAAACCTGATAAGCTCTGATCCGAAATACTTAACCCGATAACTGAATATCCAAATCTGATAAGCTCTGATCCGATCTGTTCTTAAAGCTTCTGAACTGACTCAATACGCTCTGATCTAAACTGATATGCCTAGTCCAAATCTGATAGCTTAATGTTCAGTTCTTTATCTTGTTTTTGTTATCACCAAAACTTATAAATTTTATTTTAACAATTTCCCCCTTTTTGATGATGACAAAACTTAGCAGCCTATGACTTAAATAGAGACAAAAAATAAATTTGCTCCAAGTCTGCTTTATATATATGATCAAAACTTGCTAAGTACAAGAGATTTGTACAAAGAACTGAAAAACTAAAAACTGCTCAGCTTCCTCCAAGCCAGTATCGAAATCCTCTATAGCTAGTACTTCCTCATCCTCTGATCCACTTCCTCTTTTCCTTGACGGCTCACTACTGCTGCCTCTTCCTCTTCCACTATCTCCAGGTCCAGGTCTGTTACGATCATCAGGAGGCTGCAGACCTCGGATGCTGCTTATTTCCCCCTTTTTGTCATCAGCCTCTATTTATGTAGGCAATGATTTCTGCAAGGAGAGCACAAAGGGTATTGTAATTTTCCTGTGTCTCGACACGGAATTCAAGAAAATCATTGGAAATAGCAGCTTTCTGGTCCTGTAGCTCCTTACGGATATCAGCCAGTTCTTCAGACAGAGCATCCTTCTGATCTTGCATCTCCTTACGGAGAATATTGGTTTGAATAAGAAGTAGTAAGAAACACAGTCTCAAGGTTTGAAATTTTCTTGGAAAGAGCGACCTTGAGTTCGTCTATGTGAAATCTGGTTTGCACATCTCAAGAGAGATCTGATCAATTGTAGCTCGGAGCTGTGCAAATGCTTCTGTATAATCCATTGAGGGAATAGAAGTTGGTAATGAGATCTGAGGAGTAGAAATAGTTGTCCCTTCGACTGGAAGAACTTCATCGGAAGATGAGATCTCAGGAATGTCATCAGCGGTGAAATGCATAGGGGAATCACTGGAAGAACTATGACTAGAAGGATTCGGATTCTCAGATCGTGAAGAGATAGACTTGGAATAAATCAGATGTGCATCTAAACCTCTCCGAAAAACACCAAAAAATCCGGACAGCTCTGCTTCTAAATCTATTACTGTTCCTACTGCAACTAAATTTGTTCAAAGATTGTAAGTACCAACTGGCAGCAGATGACCAAAAAGATTGAACTGTACAACATCTATACAAACTTTAGTCCAACTCCATCTCCTAGAGAAAGGCGGTCGAGAGTCCAGATCTTGGACTGGCTCAATGAATATGCAGATAGGAGCAAATGCGTCCACAAACGGCCTCTGAGACAGCTGCTGCTGCTCCCAAGAAGTAGTTGGCATGCACTTACTTATCCACCGATATGCGCCCTATATAACTGTCCAAGACCCGTCGATTAAGATTAGTCGCCTTATCCAGCAGGTAGATTTTATTGTTGGATGAGATCTGGCAATAACTGCACCACGCTGAATATTAGCTCCTTCAAACAGTTTTGAGCTATATGGCCGTGTCCACTCCAGTCTGTGCAGTGAAGATTAGAGATCTGTATCTCAGTAATTAGCGATATAATCAGATCTAGATTATGGTTTAGTGATTTTCGAATTTGCATAGATGTACCTTGACTGGTGTCTAGTATACTGTGTAGTGAGTATGCTACCTTATCGTTGTGTAAGGGAGAATATTAGCGCCCTAGACAGATTTGGTGTATCGTAAATCGCTGGAACTCAGATTTGGATAATTCCGTGCGAATGAGTTAGAAGCACGGTGAGAATTGGTTTGATTCGTTATTTTCAGTTTTGGGTGAGATCTGGGTGTTTAGATCTGGTTCTCGCTGGTTTGAGTAAGTTACCGCGATCGGGAAGTGATACGATGTCGTTTTTGGCACTAGTCAGATCTGGTATTGAGAGAGACAGATTTGGTTAGCGAGGAGAAGTCAAGCGTTGGTCAACGATACTATTTGGATCGGTCCGGTTTGTGAGTACGGAGTTAACCTGTGTGGCTTGAGGATCTCAGATTTGACAAAATCTGGATGGGCATTAGTGTGTTTTAGTGCGCGAGATTTGTTTCAGATCTGGAGATAGCACGACGTCGCTTAGCGTTAACAAGAGGGATTTCTATGCGACACCGTTTTGATTAGTGGCGCTTGTTTAGCGTAGCGAAGCCAGATGTGAGTTATCGTTGAGGCCAGATCTGAGGGACTTTTGCCTTAGCGCCAAGATCTGTGTTGTCGATGAGATCTGAATAAGTCGGTGTTGACTTTCACTGTCAGGCCTCGTGCTCTACTCAGAGTTAAACCACGCAAACATAGCGGAAGCATACAAAAAGTGGCTTAAAATTTTCGCTTTAGGCCTGACGGTTTAAAACATATAATTTAAAATACACAATACTCAAAGTAATCCCAGTATTTTACAAGCAGTCGGTACAACAGTACAGCATTTAAACAAACACAAATACCAGTACTACAACAGATACACAATCCCACAAGCACAGGGCATTCCCCGGCTAACAGTACTAGTACATATATGCTATACGCTACTGGGACACTCTAACCACCTCCTGAGGCACCTCCCGCTGGGTCAAAGCCACGACCAGCAGAGAAACCTGGGAAACCTGAAAACAACACACAGGCAACAAACACCAGCCCCAGAGGGACCTCGGGGTCAAACCCCAGTACGGAGAGCAGCAATAAACAGCATAAGGAAAACACAGATAAATATGAAAATTCTATGCAAGGAATCAAGGCTACAACCGAAAGCAGGGAGACAAAGGATCTCAACAACAGCTCAACAGCAAGATCTGATCAAAGGAACAATAATCACTAGTGGCCACGGGTATACTGAGCACATGGGAGCTACCCACTCATCTCCAGTACACTATACCATATGCTAAACAAACAGCTCCACCTGCTGTTGCTCACTCATGAGATGTGGGAGCTACCCACTCCGCTCATAGCAGCTAACAAACTCAGCAGGGAGATTGAGGTACGGGAGTTACCCGCTCGCCTCCAAGGTATACGGGAACTACCCGCTCGTCCTTGAACATAGCATCCTGGTACTTACAATTCAACAGAACAGGCATAGCTAGCAAAACAGGGCTCGACAGCAATATGCGTGTATGCAAATGCAACAGCTGATATCAATAAATGCACAAACGATAACAGCACAGAGCGCACACACAGCCAAGCATATAATCCATGCTCAATCCTAAGCTGTAAACAAGCTCACATCCATACCTCAAATCTTTGTGCAACAATTACTACAAGCAGATTGCCACAATGACGCAGATCCACCACCTGCACAACGGCAACACAACAACTGCTCAAAGACCGAAGCACACAAAAGCAACAGCTGGGAGCTACAACTCGACCAGCGCTATCCTACCTCATCAAACACCACAGAAAGCTCTAACAAGCTTAAAGGCAGGAACTGAACTTACCCCAAAAAGCTAGGAGCGAAATCCGACGGTTATGCCAACAGACTACACAAGGGAGATGTCTTCGCACACCTCACCAGCTTCAAGAAAACGTTCGAAAACAATATCCAAACGATTCGTCTCAGCAAGAGGAGTCCAACGCTACAACTCTCGCTCTTGTCGAAGCTGCCTACCGCTGACAATCGAAGAAGATGGTGAACAGTATCTAGGGTATCGCGATAGAATTTGGCAATCGGGAAATATTCTAAGTGTCGGGAACAATAATAGAGAACAAGGCCAAGCTCCCTATTAAATCTCACTGCTGACAGAAACTGGAAACAGCTCCACCGACAACTTAAGCTATCACAACTGATATTCCCGCTCGCAAAACAGATCTTGCAACAGATCTCTCACTAAGCCAAAACAGCGATCGCTACTAACTCAAACGATGTCGCAGAGAACTACTGTCGCAACTGGACACGTCACCCGCTACTCACTGCTGAATACTAACAAACAACTATTAGCAACGCAACAACAGATCTCTCAAACAGCTGACGCTAACGCAACTCACAGCTGAGTCTTCTTCGCTAACCCCAAAACGCTGTCGTTCCAACTAATCCAAACGACGACGTACGAGCACCCGCTACTGAAACACGCTATCACACTCGCTACTGCTCAGTGAAAGCTGATCTCTCTACGACTGCTGAAACAATCACTCAGCGATAGCTGCTGACGTCACCACTGTTGAACGCCAACATTCAGCGATGACCTGCGCTAACTACTGAACAGCTTCCGCGAAAAAACTTAACTAATCAAAGCTGTTATAAGAACAAATAGAACCCGATAGCTTCTCCAAGCGCAACAACTCAAAGCTGATCTCAACAAAACTAGATTAATTAACTCAATTAATCTTATCAGCTTTCGGATCTCACATCTCTCCCCCACTAAAACAGGATTTCGTCCTCGAAATCGATCAACTCCAGAACAATAGTTCAAGATAACTGGGGAAAAAATAAAAGCAACTACTGGAACTAAAACAACATTACTCAAACAGATGCGGCCACTCACGCTGCATCTTCTCTTCCAGTTCCCAAGTAGCTTCTTCTCTACCATGCTTGCTCCACTGAACCATCACCAAGGGAATGGTTTTATTCCTCAGCTGTTTTCTCTTTTCTATCCAAGATCTGCAAGGGATACTCAACATAGCTCAAGTCCTATCTAACTCAACCTCGTCAGTTCTCAACACATGCGAGGGATCTGGCTCATACTTACTCAACATCGAAACATGAAACACATCATGTAAGGAAGACAAATCTGGTGGCAACAACAGCCGATAAGCCAAAGGACCAATCCTCTCTAAGATCTTATAAGGACCAACATAACGAGGAGCTAATTTTCCCTTGAGACCAAATCTCATAACACTGCGAAAAGAAGAAACCTTAAGGAAAAACTAGATCACCAACATCAAACTCCAAAGGCCTACGCCTCTTATTCGCATAACTGGCTTGGCGATCTTGAGCAGCTTTCATTCTTTGGCGAATCAAGTCCACTTGATCTCTCATCTGCTGCACAAACTCTGCGGAAGACAGCTGCTTCTTCCCCACTTCTTCCCAACACAATGGCGATCTACACTTCCTGCCATACAAAGCTTCAAATGGTGACATGCCAATCGTGACCTGATAGCTGTTATTGTAGGAAAACTCAACCAAAGACAACGAGTCTTGCCAGCTATCACGAAAGTCCATCACAACAGCTCTCAGCATATCCTCTAAAATCTGGATAGTTCTCTCCGATTGGTCATCTGTTTGGGGGTGATACGCTGTACTCATAGCCAATCTAGTTCCCAAAGCTGTTTGCAAACTCTTCCAAAACCTGGAAGTAAACCTTGGACACGATCTGAAACAATCGAAACTGGCACACCATGCAAGCGCACCACAAAATCTATGTACAGCTTCGCCATCTTCTTCAATTAATAGCTCATGTTGTAGGGAATGAAGTGTGCAGACTTCGACAATCTGTCTACCACAACCCACACAGCATCACAACCTCTGCTGGAACGGGGCAAATGCGTGACAAAATCCATAGCTATGTGCTCCCAATTCCATTGGGGCACCTCTAAGCTATGCAACAAACCACCAGGTCTCATCCTCTCTGCCTTGACTTGCTGAAAATTCAGACATCGGGCTACAAAATCAGCAACATCACTTTTCAAACCTGCCCACCAGTAATGCTGCTTCAAGGCATGATACATCTTTCTTGAACCAGGATGGACACTATATATACTGCAATGCGCTTATCGCAAGATCTCTTCTCTCAAATCAATCAGATTTGGCACAACAATCCTGCCATGAAACCTCAAACAACCATCAGAAGAAACAGAATACTCCTCAAGCTGACTAGCTCTCACCTTCAGTTTTAACTCATGGATGGATGGATCAGTCCTCTGAGCTGCTCTAATGCTAGAAACAAGTTGTGGCTCAACTTGAAAAGAAGACACCACAACATAATTCTCAGCAGGGTAAAACCTCCAACCAGTAGTGCTAAGATGCTCATGGACCTTCGAAATCTGCATCGAATCCAGCATCACCACTTGAGCCTTTCTGCTCAATGCATCAGCAACTACATTCACCTTCCCAGGATGGTATTTGATCTCACAATCAAAATCCTTAAGCAGCTCCATCCATCTACGTTGTCTCATATTCAAATCTGACTGAGAGAACAGATACCGAAGGCTCTTGTGGTCGGAGTACTCCACAAATTGCTCACCATACAGGTAGTGGCGCCAAATCTTCAAAGCAAAAACCACTGCTGCTAACTCCAAATCATGAACTGGATAACGAGTCTCATGCGGCTTCAACTGCCGAGAGGCATAAGCAATACTCGACCATTCTGCATCAACACACAACCCAATCCACTCAAAGAAGCATCTGCACAAACAACAAAACCACTTGAACCACACGGCAAGGCTAACACAGGCGTAGAAGTTAGCTTCTCTTTGAGCAACAGAAAACTACTCTCACATTGCTCAGTCCAAACAAAGCGCTTGTCCTTCTGAGTCAACTGCGTCATTGTCTTAGCTATACTAGAGAATCCTTCGATAAAACGACGATAATAGCTAGCCAGACCCAAGAAACTACGAATCTCAACACTCTTGGGACGGTCTCAGTTAAGAACAGCCTCAACCTTACTGGAATCCACAGAAATACCATCAACAGAAATCACATGACCCAGAAACACAACTCGATCTAACCAAAACTCGCACTTAGAGAACTTGGCATACAGCTGCGAGTCTCAAAGCTTCTGAAGGACTAGCATCAAATGCTCTTTGTGCTGCATCGGAGTCTTAGAGTACACCAAAATGTCATCGATAAACACAATCACAAACTGATCGATGAACTCTATAAAGACTCTATTCATCAAGTCCATGAAAACTGCAGGAGCATTCGTCAAAACAAAAGGCATAACTAGAAACTCGTAATGCCCATACCTCGTACGAAACGTAGTATTCTCAACATCCTGCTCACGGATGCGCAACTGATGATACCCAGAACGCGGATCGATCTTCAAAAACATGGCAGAACCTTGCAACTGGTCAAAAGATCATCGATCCTAGGAAAAGGGTACTTATTCTTCACTGTCGCCTTGTTCAACTGCCTAAAGTCGATACACATCCTCATCGACCTGTCCTTCTTCTTAACAAACAATATAGGCGCTCCCCACGGGGACATGCTAGGCCTAATGAATCCCTTCTCCAGCAAATCACTAAGCTTCTCCTTAAGCTCCCTCAACTCAGCAGGCACTAAACGATACGGAGCACACGAAATCGGAGTTATACCAGGAACCAACTCAATGCTGAAGTCTATCTCCCGCCTCGGAGGAAAACCAGGAATCTCCTCGGGAAACACATCCGGGAAATGTCGAACCACGGGGACTCTACTAAGCTCTACGCTGGAAGAAGAAGATGCATCTAAGGCATATATCATGAAACCAGCGCTCTCAAGCGATAACAGGCTGAACATCTCCATCGCAGAGACTAAAGGAATCTTCAACTAGGAATCTTGGCCGTAGAAATTCCATTTCTCGCCAGACTGGGGCCTAAATCGCCCAACGCCATGGAAACAATCCACAGTGGCCCTATAGCTAGACAACACTTCCATTCCCACTATACAGTCGAAATCCCACATCACTAGCCTGATCAGGTTGGCTAACAACACACTCTCGCCAAACCTAAGAACACCATTCAACAAAATCTCCTGGGAGAACAGGCTCGCATTGGCAGGAGTCGCAACAGATACAATATCACACAGAGGAGTGGTATGCAAACCATGCTCAACCATAAATGTATCAGAAATAAAATAATGCGACGCTCCCGTATCAAACAACACACGTTCAGGAAAATAAAAAACAAAGCAAGTACCTTGGATAATCCCGCCACCCGGTGTGCCTTCCGCTTGCTCCCTGGTCATGGCGTTCACTTGGGCAAACTGAGGTCCAGAAACTGAGGGTGGGAAGACTGTCCAAACCGCGAAGGACCAGGCTGCTGAAACGGCCTAAACTGAGGCTCCCCCAACCTCTGCTGCTGAACAGGAAAAGCAGAACGACCTCTAGACGATCCACCTCGACCCTGCGGTGGAGCTGCGGTATGCTGCGATCCAGACAAAGGCGGCTGCTGAAACGGCCTAAACTGAGGCTCCCCCAACCTCTGCTGCTGAACAGGAAAAGCAGAACGACCTCTAGACGATCCACCTCGACCCTGCGGTGGAGCTGCGGTATGCTGCGATCCAGACAAAGGACACACTCTGGAAAATTGTCCGTACTCACCACAGACATTACAATAACCCTGCACACCTACACACTGCTCTATAGGGTGCTTTCCACCACACTGGCCACAATACTCAACCTTTATACCACCGCTGCTGGAGCTACCAGAACCAGAAGAACTGGAACCAGACTTCTTCTTGAACTGCTTACCACGAGGCCTAAACCTCTGATGACCAAACTGTTGGGATACCTGTTGCTGCTGTTGGGGTGGTTGAGACGACTGCACAGACTGAGAAGGTTGCGCTCCCTGAACCACTGGACGACTGCTCTGCTCCACCTGCAGCCTACCACGAGACCGACGGTTCCTCAAACCTTCCTCGATATCGATCGCACTGTCCACCGCCTCTGCATAGCTCTTCGGCGAGCTAGCCAAAACCAAGGAATACAACTCCTCGTTCAACCCCTCAAGAAACCTAGTTCTCTTCGCTTGCTCCCGACCAGAAACATACGGCACGTACACAAGAAGGGAAGAAAACCTACGGGCATAATCTCTAGCAGACATACTTCCCTGTTCAGAAACATACGGCACGTACACAAGAAGGGAAGGAAAACCTACGGGCATAATCTCTAGCAGACATACTTCCCTGTTCCAAGTTATCGAACTCACGCTCACGGGTGTTCACGTAGGACTCCGGGACATACTCTTGACGAAAAGAAACACAAAAACTGTCCCACGTAATCCCTACTCCAGTCTCTTCCAAAGTCCTCGAAGCGCCTCTCCACCAACACTCCGCACCTTTCCTCAACTGAAAAGTAGCCAGACTCAACTTGAGATCATCATCATACTGCACACGGTTAAACAAACCCGTGACATGCTGTAACCACGAATCTGCATCAGCACTAGACTCATCCCCATTGAAAACCTGAGGATTCATACGCTGAAACCTCGCCATGACAAGCTCCATGTCATTCACACGAGCAGCCAACTCGTCAACCTCATCCTCGGCGTGCCTACCGCGACCACGATGGGGAAAACTACGCTGATCACCTTCTGTCTGACCTTCAGACTCTTCCGGAATCTGCCCTCTACCTCTATCCCTACGTCTAGGCGGCATCTAAGAAACACTAAGAGGGTAAGATCACAACAGAACAAATACAACACAAGTAATTGCAACAAAGAGATCACATCAAGCACATGCAACACACAACACTGTGCCTAGACTCAAGTGTGATCAACAGAAATCGAGCTTATCCCAGCTTAAGCTCTGATACCAAAAATGTCAGGCCTCATGCTCTACTCAGAGTTAAACCATGCAAACGCAGCGGAAGCATACAAAAAGTGGCATAAAATTTTCGCTTTAGGCTTGACGGTTTAAAACATATAATTTGAAATACACAATACTCAAAGTAATCCCAGTATTTTACAAACACTCGGTACAACAATACTGCATTTAAACAAACACAAATATCAGTATTACAACAGATACACAATCCCACAAGCACAGGGCATTCCCTGGCTAACATTACTAGTACATATATTCTATACGCTAATGGGACACTCTAACCACCTCCTAGGGAACCTCCCGCTGGGTCAACGCCACGACCAGCAGAGAAACCTGGGAAACCTGAAAACAACACACAGGCAACAAACACCAGCCCCAGAGGTACCTCGGGGTCAAACCCCAGTACGGAGAGCAGCAATAAACAGCATAAGGAAAACACAGATAAATATGCAAATGCTATGCAAGGGATCAAGGTTACAACCGAAAGCATGGAGCCAAAGGATCTCAACAACAGCTCACAGCAAGATCTGATCAAAGGAACAATAATCAGTAGTGGCCACGAGTATACTGAGAACATGGGAGCTACCCACTCATCTCCAGTACACCATACCAGATGCTAAACAAACAGCTCCACCTGCTTTTTCTCACTCATGAGATGTGGGAGCTACCCACTCCGATCATAGCAGCTAACAAACCCAGTAGGGAGATTGAGGTACGGGAGTTACCCTCTCGCCTCCAAGTTATACGGGAACTACCCGCTCGTCCTTGAACATAGCATCCTGGTACTCACAATTCAACAGAACAGGCATAGCTAGCAAAACAAGGCTCGAAAGCAATATGCGTGTATGCAAATGCAACATCTGATATCAATAAATGCAAAAACGATAACAGCACAGAGCGCACACACAGCCAAGCATATAATCCATGCTCAATCCTAAGCAGTAAACAAGCTCACATCCGTACTTCAAATCTTTGTGCAACAATTACTACAAGTAGATTGCCACAATGACTAAGATCCACCACCTGCTCAACGGCAACACAACAACTGCTCAAAGACCGAAGCACAGAAAAGAAACAGCTGGGAGCTACAACTCGACCAGCGCTATCCTACATCATCAAACACCACAGAAAGCTCTAACAAGTTTAAAGGCAGGAACTGAACTTACCCCAAAAATCTAGGAGCTAAATCCGACGGTTATGCCAACAGAATACACAAGGGAGATGTCTTCGCACACCTCACCAGCTTCAAGAAAACGTTCGAAAACAATATCCAAACGAAGCGTCTCAGCAAGAGGAGTCCAACGCTACCACTCTCGATCTCGTCGGAGCTGCCTACCGCCGGCAATCGAAGAAGATAAGGTTCGGTGAATAGTAGCTAGGGTATCGAGATAGAATTTGGCAATCGGGAAATATTCTAAGTGTCGGGAACAATAATAGAGAACAAGGACAAGCTCCCTATTAAATCTCACTGCTGACAGAAACTGGAAACATCTCCACCGACAACTTAAGCTATCACAACATATATTCCCGCTCGCAAAATAGATCTTGCAACAGATCTCTCACTAAGCCAAAACAGCGATCGCTACTAACTCAAACGACGTCGCAGAGAACTACTGTCGCAACTGGACACGTCACCCGCTACTCACTGCTGAATACTAACCAACAACTGTTAGCAACGCAACAATAGATCTCTCAAACAGCTGACGCTAACGCAACTCACAGCCGAGTCTTCTTCGCTAACCCCAAAACGCTGTCGTTCCAACTTATCCAAACGACGACGTACGAGCACCCGCTACTGAAACACGCTAGCGCACTCGCTACTGGTCAGCGACTGCTGATCTCACTACGACTGCTGAAACAACCACTCAGCAAAAGCTGCTAATGTCCCCACTTCTGAACGCCAACATTCAGCGATGACCTGCGCTAACTACTGAACAGCTTCCGTGAAAGAACTAAACTAACCAAAGCTGTTCTAAGAACAAATAAAACCCGATAGCTTCTCCAAGCGCAACAACTCAAAGCTGATCTCAACAAAACTTGATTAATTAACTCAATTAATCTTATCAGCTTTCGGGTCTCACATTCACTGCAGCTTTGACCTGTGAGATTTTAATGTAAGTGTCGATGAACACTTAGTCATTTTTTAACTTGAATCTCTTTTCCAGAGAAACCCTCGATTAGTACTGTTCATCCAAACCCTTCTCCGTTAGATTGCCGTCGATTTTCGCCGTTGTTTGGAGAGAGATTGGTGGCGCTGGGTTTGTCTTGCTTAGATATTCCGATTAGTACCAGTTTGGAGTTGTAGATTGACTTGTGGAAGAGGAGCGAAGTAGTTGAATATTCGAGTAACTTCGCGAATTCCAGTTGATGGTTTTCCTCGTTTAGAATTGAGCTTCTGGATTTGGGTTTTCCGGCAGCTCTGTTAAGCTTCACTGTGAGTTACTGAGGAAGCAGATTTGAGCAAGTTGTTGGTGTCGTGCCTTGGTGAGATCTGATTGAGGTTTAAGCTGAGGTTTCAGGTACGTATTGAGCCCCTATAAACAGCTTTGGACAAGGTCATGTTTATATTTCTTGTTGTGAACCTGTATGATGTGAATTTGTGACTCTGTGAACAGATTTTATTGATTATGTTCTGTTGTATGATCTGTTTCATGTACTGATTATTGTATGCATTGACATCTGATTATTGAATGGCATTCATGCATACATATTGAGCCTGATATTCGATTGATGACCTGAGTCGAGCTAGCATTTGATCGGCCGGCTGAGTTGTCGCGCCTGAAGGGTCAAATGCTATCATCGGGGTGGTGGCCGTCTGATTTGTCGTGCCTGAAGACTACTGAGCTGTGATGGCTGACGGGCCTGAAGATCACGGACTGATGATTTCCACCGGCTGATTGTTTGTGCGTGGTGTATAGGCTCACTTGAGATTTTTCCAGCTGAGTCGTTGTCCTTGATGACCGATTCCTTTGATAGCAATCATGCATTTCATAACTTGAAGTATAGCATGTTGCATGATTTGATGTTTTTAGATGGCTCTTCATACTGAGGTTTGACCTCTTTATTTTTCCCTGTTTTGGGCTACCTTGGTTTGTATTGGCTTTGGCAGGTTCTTGAGGTAACCAGGATGGATAGAGTGGAGCTTCAGCTGGTCGATCCCCTTTCTGATTTGAGTCCCAGTGTTATGTATTTATAATGAGCCAGGGGATGTCCTGTGCCTTTATTTTATTGAGGGGATCTGTAGTTGATTGCTGCTTGCGATTTGTTGAATGTCGTTGAGTTGTTGAGTTTTGAGTCAAACTCATGTTTTGACTATGAACTATTTTAAGATGATGTTTCGGATCAGGCCCAAAATTTCGAAAACTTTAATCCCTGATTTTGTCGTTTCCGCTTAATTGTATATTTATATATGTATTAGCGCACCGGGCCTGACAGTTTGGTATTTTTGGGGATCCGGATCCGCCCCCCGGCTAGGCAGCGGAAGAACAGAAATTAAACAGCCGGGAGACGATCAATACGAAAAATTACATAACAACTACGACATTCATAGGATGTTTAGGTGACTACCTTGCTGGCACTTGTGCCTGGCTCCAACCGTAGTTACAATAACGTCGGCTCTTCTCGGTAGATTGCGGTAGATATCGCCAATCCGGTCCATGACCAGAAACGAGACTCCTTCGTCAGCCTGCACTAGAAGGACTGACGAGATCAGCACGAACGGATTCTCCTCGTCGAATTGGCCGGAAACAATTTTCCGGCGAAGACGGGCGGCGGCGGCGGCTTGAGAGAGGAGAGGAGGGGCGGCGGTTTCTAGGTTTAGGGTTAGTGAAGTTTTGTTATGAGTTAATCCCCTTAAGTCTTGGTTTGAGCTTAATTAAATAAGCTTGAGTGTTGGACTTGGACCGGCCCAATGGGCCCGGGCCCAACGATGAACATTCAGTTCATCTCCACCACCGAGACTTCATCGTAACTCCGATCGCCGATCAGATCGGACCAATCGACTCAGTTTCTGAAACTGAATATTATGATCTGAAAAACCATTTTTCAGAACCTCAGTGCAAAATGACCGTTTTGCCCCTCAACAGCGAGAAACCCCGGTTTGACCCCTGTTGACTTTTAGGAAGTCGCACTCCCCAAAATCCTCTTCTCGTGCTCAACGCATTGAGCTGAGTATCCGTGCGGGAATCTCGAATCCAGTACTTGTGTGACCCTCAATGGTTCAGGGATACAGCTAGCCGTGGGCCCACAACCATTGTGGCTCCGGAATCACAATTCCGGACCTGCCCAACGGATCATGGTAAAGCGTCTAGCAACATCGCCCCATGATCCCCTAGGTATCACTGATAGTTCCTGCAAGAACCAGTTGGTCGTGGTTAGCGTACAGTACGGTCCTTTCAATCCATATATCCCGATCAGATCAACGACCATTCGTAAATCGAGAGTCGCTATAGATCCGATATCTATGCATACATCTTGGAGATCGAATAGTGACATCGCGAGTGTAACTAGGTAAAAACATTTACATAAAACACTTCTAGTACTCTGGCCAGAGATTCATACACTATTATCCCCTCAGATAGCATAGGATATCCACGCATATCTGCGAGCGGTGAATCCTCGACAACGATGCATCGACTCCTACATGCATCGGGGTCTCACCCAATCCCGACGCCTTATGACCCCAAGTGAG
This sequence comes from Dorcoceras hygrometricum, assembly GCA_001598015.1. Taxonomy (NCBI): domain Eukaryota; kingdom Viridiplantae; phylum Streptophyta; class Magnoliopsida; order Lamiales; family Gesneriaceae; genus Dorcoceras; species Dorcoceras hygrometricum. The sequence continues at coordinate 35,339 of KV010195.1, read as the reverse complement.
TCGGCAAACGGGTCAAAGTGAGATGCCTATCATGTAGAGTCTCAATGACGTTTCGAGTCGTGAGGACTAATCAGTACAACCAAGACCTCGGACTTATCCACTCGACAAATGATAACCACTTGGAAAGTCCGAAGGAGGGTATTTCGATAGATCACCAGGTCACTATCTATCTGCATGCTCAGAACATCACAATGCTCCCTACCAATGAACATGGTACTTCGCATCGCAGATACTAGTCTCGAACTCGGGCGGCCTTATCCTCATTTCGACGGCCCAATCGACTAGGAACATGTTCAGAATACACAGCGACTATTAGATGTGTTTCATGATAGCCGTCATACCCACTATCACATCTAACATACGCTTTGGTGTATTCTAGGTCTTTATTCAACGCAATTGTTAATCATTACACACATAATGAAAGTAAAGAATGCCATATAAAAGAATGCGAATATCATATATAAAGACTTTTTCATACAAGAGGCTATACCCACATGCCACAAGTTGGCTAGTTGGGCATCTACTCTAACAATCTCCCACTTGCCCAAAAGCCAACTACTCATCAGACGCAGTCCCATTGTTTCGCGGTGTTTTTCAAACAATGGTCCAGGCAAGGGCTTCGTAAGTGGATCAGCAACGTTGTCCGCAGAGGCGACTCTCTCAACTGCTATGTCACCTCTAGCCACAATATCCCGGATTATGTGGTATTTCCTCAGTATGTGTTTGGATCTT
>KV010195.1:19792-34337 GCA_001598015.1 Dorcoceras hygrometricum | reverse complement strand
GCCGAGGCATATGGTACACGTGCCATACTCTCTATCTCTTCATCAGTCTTTGGACACATAGACTTGGATAGAGTGACTCCGTGGCACATAGGTAGGTGTCCTCTGTTGGACTCTTCCATAGAGAACCTCTTAAGTATGGTATCGATGTAGGTAGCTTGGGTGAGTCCGAGTATCCGTTTAGATCTATCCTGATAGATCTGTATTCCAAGAATATAGGATGCTTCACCCATGTCCTTCATCGAAAATCTGCTAGACAACCATACTTTAGTTTACTGCAACATTCCTACATCATTCCCAATGAGTAGAATGTCATCTACATAAAGTACTAGGAACGTCACAACACTTTTAACTACCTTTTTATAGACACATGGCTCCTCGGGATTCTTGATGAAACCAAATTCCTTAATTGTTTTATCGAATCTTAGGTTCCAACTTCGCGATGCTTGTTTGAGACCGTAGATCGATCTCTGAAGCTTGCATACCTTATGCTCGCTTCCAACAGATGTGAAACCCTCAGGCTGCGTCATATAGATCTCTTCCTTAATGTTTCCATTAAGGAACACAGTTTTCACATCCATTTGCCATATCTCATAGTCGTACCATGCGGCTATGGCTAACAATATTCTAATTGACTTGAACATTACGACTAGCGAGAAGGTTTCATCATAGTCAACACCTTGCCTTTGAGTGTAACCTTTCGCGATCAATCGTGCCTTGTAGGTCATTACCTTACCATTAGGCCCAAGTTTCCTCTTGTATACCCATTTACACCCAATAGGAACAATTCCTTCGGGAGGGTTAACTAGAGTCCAAACTTGGTTAGCATGCATTGAGTCAAACTCAGACTGCATTGCTTCAAGCCACAAGTTAGAATCAGCATCGGAATTGCCTCCTTGAAAGTTCTTGGATCAGATCCAACAACTTGATCACCTTGATCATCTTCAAGGAGAAAACCATATCTCTCAGGAGCTCTAGGAATCCTTTCGGATCTCCTAGGTGCGACCATATCTGGTACTGGCTCAGTAGGTGCGAGAGATTCACTTGGTACTTCTATTGGCTCTCGAACCTCTTCGAGTTCTACTATTTTGCCCTTTCTATCAAGTAAAAATTCCCTTTCCATAAAGGTGGCATTCCTAGAGACAAACACTTTCGTCTCGCTCGGATAGTAGAAGTAGTATCCAATGGAATTCTTCGGATACCCAATGAAGTAGCATAAGGTGGATCTCGTATGCAGCTTATCTCCCACTGTCTGCTTCACGTAAGCAGGACATCCCCAAATCCTCATAAATGAGTACTTGGGTGGTTTGCCCATCCATATCTCATACGGAGTCTTGTCCACTGCCTTGGTGTGGACATTGTTCAACAACATGACCGCTGTTTCGAGCGCATAGCCCCAAAACGAGGTCGGAAGCTCAGTGAAGCTCATCATAGATCGAACCATGTCCAACAAGGTCTGATTACGACGCTCCGCTACACCATTGAGCTGCGGTGTGGCCGGAGGGGTCCACTGTGAGAGAATCTCATTCTCTTTCAGATAGTCTTGAAACTCAGTACTTAAGTATTCACCACCTCGATCAGATCGAAGTGCCTTAATACTTTTGCCTAATTGATTTTCTACTTCAGCCTTGAATTCCTTGAACCTTTCAAAAGATTCAGACTTGTACTTCATCAAGTACAAGTACCCATACCTAGAGTAATCGTCGGTAAAGGTGATGAAGTATGTGTGACCATATTTAGTACCAAATTTTTAAGCCCTGATTTTAAGCTTCCGTGATTATGCGCTTATTATGTGTTAATTGTTCTAATTAGCACAGGGCCTAGCCTAGCGTGCCAAAGTTGTGCTGGGTTTAAGTTATCGTGTTTCCGTTTAATCGTTGTTGTGTGTGTTTCGACATCGCGAGTTGGAACGTCTTTTAATTTTAAGGTGTATAAATCGTTTTCGCGTTCTCCAATTCCAATTAAACATTCATTCTTGTAAATATTGCAAATCGAATTAGCAAACATACAGGAATATCCATCTCTATCAAGCATAAGAATAGAAATAATGTTTTTAATTAATTCAGGAACAAATAAAACGTCTCGTAACAACAGCTTAAAATTTGAAGACAGAAATAAACAAATATCCCCTATAGCTACTGCAGCAACTCTTGCTCCATTGCCAAGCCTCAAGTGGGTCACCCTCTCTAAGACGTCGACTTCTTGTCATCACCTGCAAATCATTGCAGATATGAGATCCACATCCGGTATCAAGTACCCAAGAAGTTGAATTCAGAGACATATTTATTTCAATATAGAACATACCTTTTGCAGTTCGCAACTGCTCGAGGTACTCCTTGCAGTTCCTCCTCCAATGCCCAACCTTGTGGCAGTGGTGGCAAACTTCCTCGCTCTTGTTTGGCTTAGAAGCCCTTGCCTTTGGCTTCTTGGCAGACTTTTCCTCTTTCGCAGGAGCAGAACGCTTCTTGCTCTTGCGTCTGGGTTCTTTATTCGTAGAGGAAGAATAACCCAGAAGGAGGACGGGTTTGTCCTTCTTTATAGTCCCCTCAAACACCACAAGCATGTTCACCACCTCTTCAAGGGTGGCTTCCAGCTTGTTCATGTTGAAGTTGACCACAAAGGGGTCAAATGCAGCGGGTAGTGAGAGGAGAAGTACATCCACCGACAGCTCGAGTGGAAGTGCGATATCAAGACCCGACAGCTTTTCAACGAGCCCAATCATACGAACCCCATGCTTGCGGACCGAAGTCCCATCGCGCATGCGGCTCGTCATCAGCTCCTTGACAGCCGTGAACCTCTCATGTCGAGAGTTCTCCCCGTACAGTTCCTTGAGATGAAAAAGTATGGCAGAGGCATACTTTGTCTTCTCAAAGCGCCGTTGCATTTCATTGGACATCGATGCCATCACATAGCACCGAGCTTTAACCTCGTCGTCACGCCATTGGTTAAGCGTAATCAGCTCCTCAGGGCTGATATCAGCAGGGGTTTCTTCCGGAGGTCACTTCTCTATCGTATAGAGAAGCTTCTCCGAAGCCAAAAAAAGATTAAGGTTGCGGAGCCAGTCTTGGTAGTTCAGACCGGTGAACCTGTTGCTATCCAGTATAGCAGCAAGCGGGTTTTTCATCGAAACCATTTTATATAGCAGTTATACTGAAAAGAAAACAGACATGCATTACTAACTATATAATATATAAGCTAAGACATAAAACATGGTCATTTAGTCTTATGAATTACCCTCCCACTATTTTAACGATTTCACCACCCTCTAATGAAATCGAGAAAACAAGTTTCTTTAGTGGGTACACGGAGCCCAATCAAGAGATCATGGACCCGAATATCAGCCATCCATGACCCCCAAAAGGTAGTTTCCGATTGCAACCGGTGCAACCTCCATGTATTCACCTCACGTCCAGTAAGAGCCCAATAATATTACTCCGTTTACTATCACGTGTCAAGATTGACCCATCAATGTTGAGTCGTGAAGGACGGTCCCCTTAATGTCCCCAATAATATGAGCCAACGTTAAAGGGAGTTCCAGCCGACTCACAACAGTTGTCAATGGCGTGGACAGCTTTCCGGCATACATGACCCCCTCAATAATATGAGCCGGACCATGTATACGGGTAGCATCGACGTACACCCATTGTTGATGGAAGGTAGGGTTAATTTAAACAAATTTAAATACCCTTTTAGTTTATCGAATAAACATTTTATCTTGATATAAGTTTTAAATCAAATTTAAAACGAGGGATTTTATTTTTGAAAAATTTTGGTCTCATGCATATTTAAATCTAATTTAAAGAAAGCAACATGCGGATTCAATTAATCTATATATCAAATATAATTGGGATGATCAATCGCGAGAGCTATGCGGTCCGTGGTTGCCAGCCACGGACCTGGGTCCAATCCTAGGGGTAATGCAATATGCAATGCAATCCTATTACAAAGCTTTCCGGTTTTACAGATCTTCGGTCTTCAATATCTTGATCGTCATCCTCCACCGTCTTCGGATGTCCTCCCACTAAATCTAGTAATTTACATTTAAATTAACTATGACCAATAAGGGATACATTTATCAAGGGGTGGGAACGGGCCACAAACAGGCCCACTATAAATGATAATCAAATATATTATAAAACCGAAATCAAATAAAACCTATTGCATACACCTAACACATTGGGCACGACTCTCGATCACCCCAATCATGCAATTAATCTAATTAACATGCATAAATAATCTAATTATTTATCGTAAAATCATATTCTAATTACGAAATCGTATTTTACAATAAAATCGCATTTTGACGATAAAAACAAATTTTAATCAACAAAATCATATTTTATTACAAAATCACATTTCATAATTAAAATCACATTTTACTAATTTTAATTGTATAATATTGGGTTTAAAACAATTCTAGGCCCAAAAACTTAAAATTTCAAAATCGATCAAAACCGGGCCCGATATCGCATACCGGCCCGAAAACTTCACGGGCTGCCCGGGACAGGCCCGAACAAACCCTAGAAGAAATCAGACCAGCCGTCACGACATCGTCGGAGACTCGCCGGAGCGGCGGCCGGCCGGCGGCCGCCACCAACAAAACGAACGGCGACAGCGTGCGAGACGCCGCGCCAAGGCAACGCAACGACGTGCGCAAATCGCGCGCAGCCATCGTCCAACGTGCGCCCAGCAGCGGCGCTACACACGGCCGCCTCTCGTGCGATAGGTGCACGGCCAGCGCGAGGCCAGCGCCGCAACATCGCGCGCGCGTCACGCGGCCTTCGCGCAACCATCGCCCACAACTGTCGACGTGCATCACATAATCGCACGCAAAACGGCCGGCCAGCGCGCTTCACGCATCGTCCAGCAGCGTCACTTCCTCCAGCCACCGCCGCGCAATGTTTCGCCAAAGCAGCAACCATCTGCCGCACATCGCGCGCGGCCATCGCGCGACAATCGCGCCAGCGCGCGCGCTCATGCGCTTGGGAGAGAGGCGCCACCGCGCAAGGCGGCGGCCCGGCGGCCGAATTAAAGTTCCTTTTTCCAATTCTGAAAATTTAAGAGATTAGATACAATTATGGCAATTCGTATGATCAGATCCGAAAAACACTGGCTCAGATACCACTGTTGTGGATCCGGATCCGCCCCCCGGCTAGGCAGTGAAAGAACATAAAACAGATGCCGGGAGACGATCAATACGAAAAATTGAATTCATAATTCGACATTCATAGGATGTTCAAAACCACTACCTTGCTGGCACTTGTGCCTGGCTCCAACCGTAGTTACAATAACGTCGGCTCTTCTCGGTAGATTGCGGTAGATATCGCCAATCCGGTCCACGACCAGAAACGAGACTCCTTCGTCAGCCTGCACTAGAAGGACTGACGAGATCAGCACGAACGGATTCTCCTCGTCTAAATGGCCGGAAATGATTTTCCGGCGAAGACGGGCGGCGGCGGCAGCGGAGGCGGCGTTTGAGAGAGGAGGGGGCGGCTATAGAGATTAGGGTTATGGTTTAGTGCATGAGTTGTGTTTAGGTTAAGTCATAATTCTATATTAAATAGAATAGGTGATGGATTTGGTTAATATTATGATCTGAAAAACCATTTTTCAGAACCCCAGTGCAAAATGACCGTTTTGCCCCTCAACAGCGGGAAACCCCGGTTTGACCCCTGTTGACTTTTAAGAAGTCGCACTCCCCAAAATCCTCTTCTCGTGCTCAACGCATTGAGCTGAGTATCCGTGCGGGAATCTAGAATCCAGTACTTGTGTGACCCTCAATGGTTCAGGGATACAGCTAGCTGTGGGCCCACAACCATTGTGGCTCCGGAATCACAATTCCGGACCTGCCCAACGGATCATGGTAAAGCGTCTAGCAACATCGCCCCATGATCCCCTAGGTATCACTGATAGTGCCTGCAAGAACCAGTTGGTCGTGGTTAGCGTACAGTACGGTCCTTTCAATCCATATATCCCGATCAGATCAACGACCATTGGTAAATCGAGAGTCGCTATAGATCCGATAGCTATGCATACATCTTGGAGATCGAATAGTGACATCACGAGTGTAACTAGGTAAACACATTTACCTAAAACACTTCTAGTACTCTGGCCAGAGATTCATACACTATTATCCCCTCAGATAGCATAGGATATCCACGCATGTCTGCGAGCGATGAATCCTCGACAACGATGCATCGACTCCTACATGCATCGGGGTCTCACCCAATCCCGACGCCTTATGACCCCAAGTGAGTCGGAAAATGGGTCAAAGTGAGACGCCTATCATGTAGAGTCTCAATGACGTTTCGAGTCGTGAGGACTAATCAGTACAACCAAGACCTCGGACTTATCCACTCGACAAATGGTAACCACTTGGAAAGTCCGAAGGAGGGTAGTTCGATAGATCACCGGGTCACTATCTATCTGCATGCTCAGAACATCACAATGTTCCCTACCAATGAAACATGGTACTTCGCATCGCAGATACTAGTCTCGAACTCGGGCGGCCTTATCCTCATTCGACGGCCCAATCGACTAGGAACATGTTCAGAATACACAGCGACTATTAGATGTGTTTCATGATAGCCGTCATACCCACTATCACATCTAACATACGCTTTGGTGTATTCTAGGTCTTTACTCAACGCAATTGTTAATCATTACACACATAATGAAAGTAAATAATGCCATATAAAAGAATGCGAATATCATATATAAAGATTGTTTCATACAAGAGTCTATAAACCCACATGTCACAAGTTGGCTAGTTGGGCATCTACTCTAACAGGTATCAGAGCTTAAACTGGGATAAGCTCGATTTCCTTTTCATCACACTCGAGTCTAGGCACAGAGTTTGAGCTTTTGATTTTGATTGACTCTGTGATTTATGTGATTGAGATTATTTTACTCTGTGATGATATCTGTCTATGTGATTATTTGCTGGTTCTTACCCCGAGTCTTGATAGATGCCGCCGAGGAGAGGTAGAGGCAGAACCACTGGATGGACAGTTGAGGAGTCTAGGGCTCCCGATAGCGATGAGGATGTTGAGAAACCTAGTGAACCTTTGCGTCGACGGAATAGACAGACAGAGGTAGATTACGTGACTTGACAGATTGGAGAGATGGAGTTGGTTCTAGCTAGATTTCAGCGGACGAATCCTCCTACGTTCTCTGGCGCTGAGGTTGGTCTGATGGCTGAAGGCTGGCTAGAGCATGTGGAAAAGTTGTTTGATGCTGTCGATTATTCTCAGGAGAGAAGATTGAAGCTAGCGGTTTGTAGTTGAGTGAGAAAGCTCAACGCTGGTGGAAGGGTACTTCCTGGATCTTGAAAGAGAGTGGGGCCATGATTACTTGGGAGAGCTTCTGTGCAGCGTTTCGACAGGAGTATACCCCGGAGTCCTACTACAACAACCGCGAGCGAGAGTTTGACAATCTGAAGCAAGGGGACATGAAGGTTGCCGAGTATGCCAGACAGTTTTCTTCCCTTCTGTCGTACGTTCCCCATGTGGCTAACCAGGAGAGGACTAAGAGGAACAGGTTTTTGAGAGGGTTGACGCCCGAGTTGTTTCGCATGGTGTTAGATGGTTCCCCTGCGACGTATGATGAGGCCATGGATAGAGAGGTTGACATTGAGGAGAGTCTGTTAGAAGCGCAGAATCAGGTTCAGCCGACAGCTGGATGTACTATTCAACCTGTGCTTGAAGTGACGCAACAATTTCAGCCTCCTCAGGGGTCGCAGCAGTCGAATCTCCAGAAGTTCAAGCCTCGAGGGAAGCAGTTCAAGAGACGGTCGAATTCGAGTTCCTCTGGTTCTGTGAGCTCAGCTGGCATTGGATCAGGTAGTGTGTCGTGTGATCAGTGCGGAGGTCGCCATATGACTTCGCAGTGCCGTGGAGTTCGAGGTATTTGTCATCAGTGTGGCCAATCGGGACATCTTGCTAGAGTGTGTCCTTTGATGGATGTACAGGTCGTGAGTCAGTCGCAGCAAGGTTCTGCAGGTGGATCTTCGCAGAGGCAGCAACCTTTTGTTCTGTCCCAATGATCTGGATTCCAACCATGTGAACCGTCTAGGTTCGGAGGACCTTTGAGACCTTAGTTTCCGGGACCGCAGCAAGCTCAGGTGAATGCCTTGTTGAGAGAGCAAGCTGCTGACACGCCTGAAGGAGTTGTTGCAGGTACTTGTTATATCTTTGATTATCCTGCACGAGTTTTTTTTGATATCGGAGCATCACACTCCTTCATATCTGATCTATTTGTACATGAGTTTGGGTTGAGTGTTACACCGCTGTGTGATGTTCTGTTTATATCTACTCCTGCTGGTGTGTGGCTGATGTCCCGTGAAGTGGTTGTGGATTGTGTGATTAGATTTGATGAGAACGTGTTGGTGACTAACCTGATTACCTTGGAGATTCGAGATTTTGATTGCATCTTGGGTATGGATGTGTTGTCTACTTATAGAGCAACGGTAGACTGTTTCCATGGTGTAGTGAGGTTTAGGCCTCCATTTGGAGAAAAGTGGGATTTCTACGGTGCTGATTCACGATCGAAGGTCCCACTGGTGTCAGCCAAGAAGATGTTCAGTCTGTTGTCTTTGGAGAATTCTGGATTTATGATCTACACCCTTGATGTCTCCCGAGGATTGTGGATAGAGTTGAGTGATGTGCCGATTGCTCGTGAATTCCCAGATGTGTTTCCGGATGAGATTCCTGGATTTTCTTCGAAGCGAGAGATTGATTTGAGCATAGAATTGGTTCCATGGACAGCCACGATTTTTAGACTCCGTATCGGTTGGCGCCAGCTAAGTTGAAGGAACTTAAGGAGCAACTGCGTGATCTTTTGGAGAAAGGCTTCATAAGACCGAGTATGTCGCCTTGGGGAGCTCCGATTCTTTTTGTTAATAAAAATGATGGATCTATGAGGATGTGTGTGTATTATCGGCAGTTGAATAAACCATGAAGAATAAGTATCCGTTGCCGAGAATCTATGATCTATTTGATCAGTTGTAGGGATCTGCTGTATATTCTAATATTGATCTGCGATCTGGTTACCATCCGTTTCAGATTAGAGACGCTGATGTAGCGAAGACGGTTTTCAGGATGAGATATGGGCATTATGAGTTTCTCGTGATGCCGTTTGGATTGACGAACGCTCCTGCTGTCTTCATGGACTTGATGAATCGCGTCTTCAGTGAGTATATTGATCATTTCGTAATTGTCTTCATAGATGAAATCCTAGTGTCCTCGAGGAGCTATAGAGAGCAAAAGGAGCACTTGAGACTGGCATTGCAGAAGCTGAGAGACTCACAGTTGTACACAGCAAATGTGAATGTGAATTTTGGTTGGATAGAGTTGTCTTTTTGGGTCATGTCATTTCAGCACAAGGGATTTCTGGTGGATCCTAGTAAGGTCGAAGCAGTTTTTAACTGGGAGCGACCTAGGAATGTGTCCGAGATTCGTAGTTTCTTTGATTTGGCTGGCTATTAAGACTTTTCATTGAGAAGTTCTCTTCGATAGAGAGGCCGATGACTCAGTTGACCCAGAAAGATAGGTAGTTTGTGTGGACTGATGAATGTGTGAGTATTGAGAAATTCGAATAGTGATTAATCTGTTTCGTAGGATTAGTCACGGGATTTTGGGTTGTCGAATTTCTCTAAGTGTTAGAAACCAGTCGCAGCAAAATTCAAGAGTCAACGCGAGTCAACGGTACTGTAGCTCGTAGCTGGTGGAATTTAAATCAGCTGTTGCGTTATGAGGAATTGTCCCAGCTGAATGACCAGCTGCTGGTTTGAGGAACCATCGTCGGAGCAACGCGACGTCGTTTTGATAAGTTGAAACGCAACGTTTTGTGTATTGCGTCTGGTACCAGCAGCGAGGGATCTGTTGCGTGGTTTATCCAGTCGCTGGGTTGGTTAACCAGCTGTTGACAGATATGATGACGTGTCCTTTACGTCGTCGTTTTGAATTGTTTCGCGTAACCAGTCGCTAGTGGTTTTTGAAGGAATCTGTTACCAGCTTTTGGTTGCTTCGCAAGAGAAATCTGTTGTCAGCTGGTGGAACGCTGCGGCGTCGTAATGTTTAGTTGGAACGGTGTCGTTTTGATGCTACTTTGCAAATGCAACGCCTGGTGTTTGCTGCTGGTTTTGTTAAGAGGAAAATCTGGTTTCTATTGAAAGAAATGACTGGTATCTGTTGTGAGATACCTACTGTTCACGACGTCTGGTTATTTTCAGAACAGCAGCAGTTGGATTGGGATATATTTATAGATAAGTGTTGATCGACACTTAGAATTATTCTGAACCCGATATTTCTTATCTCCATATCCAAACCCTCCTTTTAGCTACTGTTCACCGTGACTTTTCTCCGTCGATTGCCGCCGCTTCCCGCTGTTGTTTTGAGTGAACTTGGTGGCGCTGGATTCCTTGTGAGTTGCTCTACCGATTGTTACCCATTTGAGGCTGTAGAAAGACCTTGGGTAGGATCGCGAAGTTGCTGCTTTCTTCGTGTAGTGGAACCCGTTAGTTCTCCAATAATTTCAGCTTCTGGGTAAGCATTTTCCTACCGTTCAAAGCTTAGTATTGGCTGTAGTACTTTGTTTAGAAGTAGAACTGGATTCGAGTTCTTGGCCGTAGGAATTTGTATGTTGAGGTTCAGATTTGAGTTAGATATGAACTAAGAATGAGATGCCTTGTACAGATTTCAGCTTCCCGGAACTTTGTTGTGGTTGGACGTGACCAGCGAAGGGTAGAATTGTGCAGGAAGAAACTGCCGTTCCTTGGTAATAATCTGTTGAGGTAGAAATCAGCTGTTGGAGGTACGAATCGAGCAGCTTTAACAGCTTTGAGCGTGGACATGGTTGTAATTGATTTTATGAAATCTGTTGATTTGATGATGTGAAATTACGTGAATCAGTTGCTGAATATTTGATTGAATTATGCTCTGTTTTGCGTAAATTATGCATTTAGAAGTTTGATATGAATTATTGGCATACATGCATACATCTTGAGCCTGATTGACAGATTGATTGATGACCTGATTGAAAGCCACGTTGTGACTGGCCGACTGATGAGTTGTGCCTGAAAAATCCAACGCTATCATCGGAGTGGTGACTACCGGATTCGAGTGTCTACCACCGAGCTGTGATGGGCTGACGGGCTCTGAAGATCACGGACCGATGATTTCCCCGGTTGATACACCGTGCGGGTATAGAGGCTGATTGAGATGATTTACCAGTTGATACACTGGTCTAGCAATCCGATCCTTGATAGCCCTCATGCATTTCATAGCATTGATTATAGCATGTTGCATGATTAGCTTTTTTGATAGCTCTTCGTACTGAGGCTTGACCTCGTATTTCTTTTCCTGCTTTTGTGTTGTTTGGGTCTGTGTTACCCATTTTCAAGATTTTCAGGTAACCAAGATGGACAGAGTGGAGCGCCAGCTGGTCGATACCCGTTTCATTGAGTCCCAGTCTACTTGTACTAAGTATTGAACGGGGGGATGCCCCGTGTTTTTTTGTATTGAGGATCTGTATTTGAATTGAGATTTTTCATTACCTGTTTTATATGAGTTTGAGTCAACTCGTATTTTGAGTATTGATATTTTGAATGTATCGTTTCATTGAGTCCCAGTCTACTTGTACTAAGTATTGAACGGGGGATGCCCCGTGTTTTTTTGTATTGAGGATCTGTATTTGAATTGAGATTTTTCATTACCTGTTTTATATGAGTTTGAGTCAACTCGTATTTTGAGTATTGATATTTTGAATGTATGTTTTGAGTTCAGGCCCATATTATTTCGAAAAATTTTTAAGCTCTGTTTTGCGCTTCCGTGATTATGTTCTTAATTGTGCTCTAATCCTGTGAGATTAGCACGGGGCCTGACATTTTTGGTATCAGAGCTTAAACTGGGATAAGCTCGATTTCCTTTGATCACACTTGAGTCTAGGCACAGAGTTTTGATTTGATTTTGATTGACTCTGTGACTTATGTGATCTTTATTCTGTCTATGTGATATATCTGCTGTGAGATCTTACCTCTAGAATTGTTTAGATGCCGCCGAGAAGAGGAAGAGGTAGGATGACTAGACGTACTGCGGAGGAGTCTAAGGCAGGTAGTGATGATGATGTTCATCAGGTTGAGAATGTTACTAGACAGATAGGCGAGATGGAGTTGGTCCTAGCTAGGTTAATTTCAGCGGAAGAACCCTCCGAAGTTTTCTGCAGTAGAGGGTGGTGCGATGGCTGAGGCTTGGTTAGCTCAGATGGAGGAGTTGTTTGATACTCTGGAGTACGCTCCCGAGAAGAGACTGAAGCTGGCGGTGTTGCAGCTTAGAGACAATGCACAGCGCTGGTGGAGAGGTACTTCTCGTATCCTTCGAGATAGTGGGGCTGTGATCACTTGGAGAGCTTCTGTGAGGCGTTCAAATAGGAGTATACCCCGGATTCCTTCTATAACAGCCGGGAGCGGGAGTTTGACAATTTGAAGCAGGGAAACATGCGAGTGAGATCCTCTGGTTCTGCGAGTTCTGGTTCTGGCAGTGGTTCTGGTAGTGGTTCTGGCGATATGTCATCTGGTCAGTGCGGGGGAAGACATCCGACTTTGCAGTGTCGTGGAGTTCAGGGGTCTTGTCGTAACTGCGGACAGCCAGGACACTTTGTTAGAGTGTGTCCTTTGTTGAGGGGTCAGTCTTCAGTTCCTTCACAGCAGGGATCAGCTGGTGGTTCTTCCCAGAGACCACAGTTTCATGCCCCTACCCAGCGATCTGGATTCCAACCCCGTGAGCCTTCTAGGTTTGGATCACCTTCGAGACCTCCGTTCCAGATTCCGCAGCAGGATCATGCAAACTCTTTGACGAGAGAGCAGGCTGAAGAGGCGCCTGGTATGATGATCGCAGGTACATGCTTTATTTTTGATTATCCTGCGAGAGTTCTATTTGACACTGGTGCATCACACTCTTTTATTTCTGAGTTGTTTGTTTGTGAGTATGGGTTGAGTTCTTCCCCATTGTATGATGTTGTTTCTGTGTCTACCCCTGCTGGTGTGAATCTGTGGTCCCGTGAAGTGGTGTTGGATTGTGTGATTCGATTTGATGAGCATATTTTGGTGTCCAATCTGATTGTTTTGGGAATCAGAGATTTTGATTGCATCTTGGGAATGGATGAATTATCTAGCTATAAGGCTACTATTGACTTCTTTCATGGTGTGGTGAGATTTCGCCCTGACTCGATTGTTTTGGGAATCAGAGATTTTGATTGCATCTTGTGAATGGATGTTGTGAGACCTGAATTTGTGTAAAGGATTAATTGTTGAATTAATCAAGTTTTTAGTGATTTCTGGTGGTTCAGATTTCAATTTGAATGTTTGGTTGCATTTTTGAGTTGAGAATCGTATTTGGAGCATTTCTGGGAAATTTGAGATTTTCGAAATTTTGGTGAAATCTGTTAGCGGATTTGATGACGTCAGCATTTCATGGTTGCTTAGCGTAGATGACGTAAGCATTGCTGGCTTGAGTCTGTTGGGTGAAAAGCTGTTGGTAGATCTCATGACGTCAGCAGCGTGTGTTGTCGTTGTGAGGCTGACGCAAGCGTTGCTGCTCGAGAGATCTGTTGCTTTTAGCGTGAGATCTGTTTTTATCGAAACGTTGCCGTTTTGTGTTTTGCGTGAGTTAATTGAGGCGCTAAGATCTGGTCTCAGTACGTCGCCGTTTTGGAGAGATCTGTTTGTTGAGGCATGTGTAATGTTCGAACAGACTTGATGACGTAGGAAGATCGGTTGTGTGCGCGCGATTGGTTTAGCGAACAGCTTTGGTGACGTAAGCAGATCTGTCCGCGGTTTTGGCTTTGTGTTAGCATATTTCCAGCTTTCAGCGATTTAGGCTAGACCTCTCTTTTCTTTTAAGTGTTGCGACATCGTTTTTTGGGAATATTCGTTGTTTAGCGCTAGTTTGTGAGATCTGTTGTGTCGGTGATTCATTTAAACAGATCTCTCGCGCCTATAAATAGAAGCGTTGGCTTCGTTGCATTTGATCGGATTCCATACTTAGAAATATTTCTCTCGACTTCGTTCTCTGTTTTACAAACCCTTGGTACTGTTCACCGTAACCTTCTCCGGCCTTTTCCCGTTGATTCCGGCCACCGTTTTTCACATCCGAGGTAGCGTTGGACTCCTCTCGAAGAGCTCTTTCATCCTACACCAATCTTGGAAGCTACGGGTTGTCCAGGGAGAGATCGTGAGGAGGCAGAACTTATTCCTGTTCGTGTGGTTGTGCGCGCAGGTAGCCTCCGGGTTTTAGCTTTGAGATCTCGTTCCTAGTAGTTAATTTAACTTCCTGTTAAGATGTTTAAGGATGATAGTTAGCTGGTTGAGTTGTAGCTCCCAGCCGTGTGTTTGGTTTTGATTGGGCCGTGAGTTTTTGGGTATAGGCTGAGATTTGTATGTTGTATATCTTGGCAGATTGTGCAGGCAGTGAGTTGCTTCGTTCTTTGAGGAAATTAAGGTACGGGTTGAGCTTATATTTCAGCAAGGTGACAGCTTGGGTGAATTGTGAGA
>KV010195.1:0-11494 GCA_001598015.1 Dorcoceras hygrometricum | reverse complement strand
TATCGGTTGGCGCCAGCAGAGTTGAAAGAGCTGAAGGATCAGTTGAGAGATCTCTTGGAGAAAGGCTTCATCAGACCGAGTATGTTACCTTTCTCCGATCCGATTCTTTTTGTGAAGAAGAAGGATGAATCTATGAGGATGTGCGTGGATTTCCGACAGTTGATTAAAGCGACGGTGAAAGTATCCTTTTTCGTGAAGAAGAAAGATGGGTCTATGAGGATGTGCGTGGATTTTCGACAGTTGAATAAGGCGACGGTGAAGAACAAGTATCCTTTGCCGAGGATTGATGACTTGTTCGATCAGTTTCAAGGATCGGTCGTATACTCGAAGATTGATTTGCGCTCTGGTTATCACCAGTTGCGGATTAGAGACGCTGACATGGCGAAGACAGCATTTCGGACTCTATATGGGCATTATGAGTTTCTGGTCATGCCGTTTGGGTTGACAAATGCCCCAACTGTTTTCATGGATTTGATGAATCGCGTCTTCAGCGAGTACATCAATCGGTTCGTGATCTTCTTCATAGATGACATCCTAGTGTATTCGAGGAGTATGAGAGAGCATAAGGAGCATCTCAGTTTGGTGTTGCAGAGATTGAGAGACTCGCAATTGTACGTCAAGTTCAGCAAGTGTGAATTTTGGCTTGATCGGATTATCTTTTTGGGTCACGTGATTTCAGCGCAAGGGATTTCGGTAGATCCGAGCAAGGTCGAAGCAGTTCTTAATTGGGAGAGACCTAGGAACGTTTCCGAGATCCGCAGCTTCTTGGGATTGGCTGGCTATTAGAGGAGTTTTATCGAGAAGTTCTCTTCGATAGCCAGGCCTCTGACTCAGTTGACTCAGAAGGATAGGAAGTTTGTTTGGACTGAGGAGTGCGAGTATAGTTTTCAGACGTTGAAGGAGAAGTTGACTACTGCTCCTGTTTTGGCTCTGCCGTCTGGATCTGGAGGATTCTTGGTATGCTCCGATGCTTCTCTCAATGGTTTAGGATGTGTGCTGATGCAGAACGGGTACGTGATAGCCTATGCGTCTCTACAATTGAAGCCTCACGAGACGAGGTACCCTGTTCACGATTTGGAGTTGGCTGCGATAGTGTTTGCCTTGAATCGGCATTATCTGTATGGTGAAGAATTTGTGGTGTACGCAGACCACAAGAGCCTGAAATACATCTTCACGCAGTCTGATCTGAATATGAGGAAACGACGATGGATGGAGTTTCTCAAGGACTTTAACTGTGAGATTCAGTATCAGCCTGGGCGGATGAACTCAGTAGCAGATGCTTTGAGTTGGAAGACCCAGCATGCGATGCTTTCGTCTTTGAGTGTCTCTAAAGTCTAAGAGAAGTTGAGTACTTCTGGTTGGCGTTTCCAGCCGGGTGATCAGTAATTTATGGTTTCTTCGATTCAAGTAGAACCGCAGATTGTGAGTGACATCAGGGAGGTGCAGAGGACTGATCCATATGTTCATGAGTTGAAGATTAAAGTCCGAAATGGTCAGTATGATGATTTCTCTGTTTCTTCGGATGGGTGTCTGAGATTTCAAGGAAGATTGCTGGTTCAAAACTTGATCGATTTGAAAGAGACCATCATGAATGAAGCACATTGTATCCAGTACAGTGTGCATCCGGGCGAGAGAAAGATGTACCATGCCTTGAAGTCTCACTACTGGTGGGAAGGCATGAAGAGCGACATCTCTGGTTTTGTTGCTAGATGTTTGAATTTCCAGCAGGTCAAGGCTGAGAGAATGAGACCTGGTGGATTGCTACAGAGTTTGGAGGTGCCCCAATGGAATTGGGAGCACATCGCCATGGATTTTGTGACTCATCTACCTCGATCAAGAAGGGGATGTGATGCGATTTGGGTGGTGATTGATAGACTTTCAAAGTCAGCCCATTTCATTCCCTATGATGTGAGGTGTTCGATGAAGAAAATGACAAAGCTGTATATCGACCATGTGGTTAGATTGCATGGAGTGCCTGTTTCGATAGTGTCTGACAGAGATCCAAGATTCACTTCTCGTTTTTGGAATAGTCTGCAAGCAGCGATGGGTTCGAGATTGGCTATGAGTACAACCTATCACCCACAGACAGATGGTCAGTCTGAGCGGACCATCCAGACTTTAGAGGATATGCTGCGAGCAGTTGTGATGGATTTCAGTGGTGGCTGGCAGGATTCTTTGTCGTTGGTTGAGTTTTTGTATAATAACAGCTACCAGGTGACTATCGGGATGGCTCCATTTGAGGTGTTGTATGGTCTAAAATTCAGATCTCCGATTTGTTGGGAAGAAGTTGGTGAGAAACAACTTTCTACCCCTGAGTTTGTGCAGCATATGAAATACCAGCTTGATTTGATTCGAAGTAGAATGAAGGCTGCACAAGATAGATTCACCAGCTATGCTAACCGAAGACGTCGACCGTTAGAGTTTGAGTTGGCGATCGAGTATTCTCAAAGTTTCCCTTTTCAATAGCGTATGCGCTTCAGATTTAAAGGCAATTAGCTCCTAGATTCATTGGCCCTTTGAGATTATCGAGTCGGATTGGACAGTTGGCTTATCGAATGAGACTGCCTGATGAATTAGCAGCGATGCATGATGGTTTTTCATGTGTCAATGTTGAGGAAATATGAGCCAGATCCGTCCCATGTATTGAGAACCGACGAAGTTGAGCTGGATTCTGCCTTGAGTTATATAGAATATCCAGTCCAGATTCTGGATAGGAAGGAGAAGCAATTGAGGAATAAAGTGATTCCGTTGGTGATGGTACAATGGAGCAAGCATGGCAAAGAAGAAGCAACTTGGGAACCGGAAGAGAAGATGCAGCGTGAGTGGTCGCATCTGTTTGAGTAGATTGTTGTTTTAGATTTCGAGTTTTGGTTGTGTTTTCCCTAGTTGATATTTGTCGATTACCCAGTTATCTTGAACTCTTGGGTTTGTATCAGATGAATTGTTGTTTTGTATCATGTTGTTGGAATGAATTGATTGAATTTCTCCCTGAGTTTACCTTTGATTTCGAGGACGAAATCTCTTAAGGTGGGGAGAATGTGAGGATTGAGAAATTCGAATAGTGATTAATCTGTTTCGTAGGATTAGTCACGGGATTTTGGGTTGTCGAATTTCTCTAAGTGTTAGAAACCAGTCGCAGCGAAATTCAAGAGTCAACGGTACTATAGCTTGTATTTGGTGGAATTTAAATCAGCTGTTGCGTTATGAGGAATTGTCCCAGCTGAATGACCAGCTGCTGGTTTGAGGAACCAGTCGTGGGAGCAACGCGACGTCATTTTGATAAGTTGAAACGAAGCGTTTTGGGTATTGCGTCTGGTACCAGTAGCGAGGGATCTGTTGCGTGGTTTATCCAGTCGTTGGGTTGGTTAACCAGCTGTTGACAGATATGATGACGTGTCCTTTATGTCGTCATTTTAAATTGTTTCGCGTAACCAGTCGCTAGTGGTTTTTGAAGGAATCTGTTACCAGCTTTTGGTTGCTTCACAAGAGAAATCTGTTGTCAGCTGGTGGAACGCTGCGGCGTCTTAATGTTTAGTTGGAACGGTGTCGTTTTGATGCTACTTTGCAAATGCAACACCTGGTGTTTGCTGCTGGTTTTGTTAAGAGGAAAATCTGGTTTCTATTGAAAGCAACGACTGGTATCTGTTGTGAGATACCTACTGTTCACGACGTCTGGTTATTTTGAGAACAGCAGCTGTTGGATTGGAATATATTTATAGATAAGTGTTGATCGACACTTAGAATTATTCTGATCCCGATATTTCTTATCTCCATATCCAAACCCTCGTTTTAGCTACTGTTCACCGTGACTTTTCTCCGTCGATTGCCGCCGCTTCCCGCCGTTGTTTGAGTGAACTTGGTGGTGCTGGATTCCTTGTGAGTTGCTCTACTGATTGTTACCCATTTGAGGCTGTAGAAAGACCTTGGGGAGGATCGCGAAGTTGCTGCTTTCTTCGTGTAGTGGAACCCGTTAGTTCTCCACTAATTTCAGCTTCTAGGTAAGCATTTTCCTACCGTTCTAAGCTTAGTATTGGCTGTAGTACTTTGTTTAGAAGTAGAACTGGATTTGAGTTCTTGGCCGTAGGAATTTGTATGTTGAGGTTCAGATTTGAGTTAGATATGAACTAAGAATGAGATGCCTTGTACAGATTTCAGCTTCCAGGAACTTCGTTGTGGTTGGACGTGACCAACGAAGGGTAGAATTGTGCAGGAAGAAACTGCCCGTTCCTTGGTAATAATCTGTTGAGGTAGAAATCAGCTGTTGGAGGTACGAATCGAGCAGCTTTAACAGCTTTGAGCATGGATATGGTTGTAATTGATGTTATGAAATCTGTTGATTTGATTATGTGAAATTCCGTGAATCAGTTGCTGAATATTTGATTGAATTATGCTCTGTTTTGCGTAAATTATGCATGTAGAAGTTTGATATGAATTATTGGCATACATGCATACATCTTGAGCCTGATTGACAGATTGATTGATGACCTGATTGAAAGCCACGTTGTGACTGGCCGACTGATGAGTTGTGCCTAAAAAGTCCAACTCTATCATCGGAGTGGTGACTACCGGATTCGAGTGTCTATCACCGAGCTGTGATGGGCTGACGGGCTCTGAAGATCACGGATCGATGATTTTCCTGGTTGATACACCGTGCGGGTATAGAGGCTGATTGAGATGATTGCCAGTTGATACACTGGTCTAGCTATCCGATCCTTGATAGCCCTCGTGCATTTCATAGCATTGATTATAGCATGTTGCATGATTAGCTGTTTTGATAGCTCTTCGTACTGAGGCTTGACCTCGTATTTCTTTTCCTGCTTTTGTGTTGTTTGGGTTTGTGTTACCCATTTGCAGGATCTTCAGGTAACCAAGCTGGACAGAGTGGAGCGCCAGCTGGTCGCTCCCCGTTTCCTTGAGTCCCAGTCTACTTGTACTATGTATTGAACCGGGGGATGCCCCATGTTTTTTTGTATTGGGGATCTGTATTTGAATTGAGATTTGTCGTTACCTGTTTTATATGAGTTTGAGTCAACTCGTATTTTGAGTATTGATATTTTGAATGTATGTTTTGAGTTCAGGCCCATATTATTTCGAAAAATTTTTAAGCCCTGTTTTGCGCTTCCGTGATTATGTGCTTAATTGTGCTCTAATCCTGTGAGATTAGCACGGGGCCTGACAGAATGTGAGTCGAGTTTCTAGTTTCTTAAGGAGAATTTCACTACTGCTCCTGTGTTAGCTTTGTCATCGGGTTCTGGAGGTTATGTAGTGTGCTCTGATGCTTCTCTGAGTGGTTTGGGATGCGTGTTGATGCAGAACGGGCGTGTGATAGCCTATGCATCTCGATAGTTGAAACCCCATGAAACGAGATACCCCGTTCATGATCTAGAGTTGGCTGCGATTGTTTTTGCCTTGAAGATATTGCGTCATTATTTGTATGGTGAGCAATTTGTGGTGTACATGGACCACAATAGTTTGAAGTATATATTCACCCAGTCTGATTTGAATATGAGGCAACGTCTTGGATGGAGTTACTGAAAGATTTTGACTGTGAGATTCAGTATCAGCCTGGGCGGGTGAATTTAGTGGCCGATGCCTTGAGTAGGAAAGCTCAACCTGCGATGTTGACATCTTTAAGTATATCCAAAGTCCATGAGGATTTTGGGACTTCTGGATGGCATTTTCAGCCAAGTGATCAGTATTTTGTGGTTTCTTCTCTTCATGTGGAACCACAGATTGTTGCAGACATTAGAGCAGCACAAAGAACTGACCCGTTCATTCAGGAGTTGAAGATTAAGGCTCAGAATGGTCAGTCGGAAGATTTTTATGTTGCTTCTGATGGATGTCTGAGATCCGTGGTAGACTGGTGGTTCCGAACCTGATCTATTTGAAAGAAACTATCTTGAATGAATCCCATTGTAGTCGTTACATCGTGCATCCGGGAGAGAAGAAGATGTACCATGCCTTAAAGTCATACTACTGGTGGGAAGGTATGAGGAATGATATTTTTGGATTCGTAGCTCGATGTCTGAATTGCCAACAGGTAAAGGCTGAGAGGATGAGACCTGGTGGATTGCTACAGAGTCTAGAAGTGCCTCAATGGAATTGAGAGCACATCATCATGGATTTGTGACGCACTTTCCTCGATCGAATAGGGGATGTGATGCAATTTGGGTTCTTGTTGACAGGCTTTCGAAGTCAGCCCATTTCATTCCCTATGATGTGAGGTGTTCGATAAAGAAAATGGCGAAGTTGTACATTGACCATGTTGTAACATTGCATGGAGTGCCTGTTTCGATAGTGTCTGATAGAGATCCAAGGTGTACTTCCCGATTCTAGAAGAGCTTGCAGACGGTGATGTGTTCGAGATTAGCTATGAGTACAGCTTATCACCCCCAGACAGATGGTCAATCGGAGAGGACCATTCAGATTTTATAAGACATGCTGTGAGCTGTTGTGTTGGATTTCAGTGGTGGCTGACAGGATTCCTTATCCTTAGTTGAGTTTTATTATAACAACAGCTACCAAGTGAATATCGGGATGGCTCCATTCGAAGCTTTGTATGGTCGTAAGTGTAGATCACCTATCTGCTAGGAAGAGGTTGATGAGAAACAGCTATCTACTCCTGAATGATGTGTTCGAGATTAGCTATGAGTACAGCTTATCACCCCCAGACAGATGGTCAATCGGAGAGGACCATTCAGATTTTATAAGACATGCTGTGAGCTGTTGTGTTGGATTTCAGTGGTGGCTGACAGGATTCCTTATCCTTAGTTGAGTTTTATTATAACAACAGCTACCAAGTGAATATCGGGATGGCTCCATTCGAAGCTTTGTATGGTCGTAAGTGTAGATCACCTATCTGCTAGGAAGAGGTTGATGAGAAACAGCTATCTACTCCTGAATTTGTGCAGCATATGAAAGATCGGATTGAATTGATTCGGAGTAGGATGAGAGCTGCTCAAGTTCGACAGGCTAGCTATGCTAATAAGCGATACAGACCATTGGAATTTGAGGTTGGCGATCGTGTGTTTCTCAGAGTTTATCCTTTCAAGAGCGTGATGAGATTCAGACTTAAAGGTAAATTGGCTCCTAGATTTGTTGGTACCTTTGAGATTGTTGAGAGGATTGGATAGATGGCTTATCGATTGAGGCTGCCTGATGAGTTAGCAGCGATTCATGATGTGTTTCCTATGTCAATGTTGAGGAAATATGAGACAGATCAGTCCCCTGTGCTGAGGACTAATGAAGTTGAGCTGGATTCTACCTTGAGCTATGTTGAATATCCAGTGCAGATCCTGGATAGAAAGGAGAAGCAGCTAAGGAATAAGGTTATCCCGTTGGTGATGGTCCAATGGAGCAAGCATAGTAGAGAAGAAGCTACCTGGGAAGTTGAAGAAAAGATGAGACAGGAGTGGCCTCATCTGTTCTGGCTGGTTGATTTCGTGTTTTGAATTGTCTTGGTGAATTCCTGGAGTTTTGATGGATTCTGAATTGTTGCTGTAAGTTAATTTCGAGAACGAAATCCAT
Organism: Dorcoceras hygrometricum; assembly: GCA_001598015.1. Lineage (NCBI taxonomy): Eukaryota > Viridiplantae > Streptophyta > Magnoliopsida > Lamiales > Gesneriaceae > Dorcoceras > Dorcoceras hygrometricum. Next base: position 3,967 of record KV010195.1, on the reverse strand, counting down.
TTTTAGTGGGGGAGAATATGAGGATTAGATATTTGTATCTCGGTGATTAGCGATATAATCAGATCTAGATTATGGTTTAGTGATTTTTGAATTTGCATGGATGTACCTTGAATGGTGTCTAGTATACTGTGTAGTGAGTATGCTACCTTATCGTTGTGTAAGGGAGAATATTAGCGCCCTAGACAGATTTGGTGTATCGTAAATCGCTGGAACTCAGATTTGGAGAATGCCGTGCGAATGAGTTAGAAGCGCGGTGAGAATTGGTTTGATTCATTGTTTATTTTGGGTGAGATCTGGGTGTTCAGATCTGGTTCTCGCTGGTTTGAGTGTGTTACCGTGAGCGGGAAGTGATACGATGTCGTTTTTGGCGCTAGTCATATCTGTTATTGAGAGAGAGATAGATTTGGTTAGCGAGGAGAAGTCAAGCGTTGGTCAACGATACTATTTGGATCGGCCCGGTTCGTGAGTTCGGAGTTAACCGGTGTGGCTTGAGGATCTCAGATTTGATCAAATCTGGATGGGCATTATCGTGTTTTAGTGCGCGAGATTTTTTTTAGATCTGGAGATAGCGCGACGTCGCTTAGCGTTAACAAGCGGGATTTCTATGCGACGCCGTTTTGATTAGTGGTGCTTGTTTAGCGTAGCGAAGCCAGATGTGAGTTTTCGTTGAGGCCAGATCTGAGGGACTTTTGCCTTAGCGCCAAGATCTGTGTTGTCGATGAGATCTGAATAAGTCAGTGTTGACTTTCACTGCAGCTTTGACCTGGGAGATTTTAATGTAAGTGTCGATCAACACTTATTTATTTTTCAACTCGACATTTCCTATCTCGTTTCCAGAGAAACCCTCGATTAGTACTGTTCATCCGAACCCTTCTCTGTTATATTGCCGTCGATTTCCTCTCTTGTTTGGAGCGATATTGGTGGCGCTGGGTTCGTCTTGCTTAGCTCTTCCGATTAGTACCAGTTTGGAGTTGTAGATCGACTTGTGGAAGAGGAGCGAAGTAGTTGCAGATTCGAGTAACTTCGCGAATTCCAGTCGATGGTTTCCTCGTTCATAATTGATCTTCTGGATTTGGGTTTTCCGGTAGCTCTGTTAAGCTTCGCTGTGAGTTACGGAGGAAGCAAATTTAAATAGGTTGTTGGTTCCGTGCCCTGGTGAGATCTGATTGAGGTTTAAGCTGAGGTTTGAGGTATGGATTGAGCCTCTATAAACAGCTTTGGGCATGGACATGTTTATATTTCTTGTTGTGAACCTGTATGCTGTGAATACGTGACTCTGTGAACAGATTTAATTGATTATGTTTTGTTGTATGATCTATTTCACGTACTGATTATTGTATGAATTGACATCTGATTATTGAATGGCATTCATGCATACATATTGAGCCTGATATTCGATTTATGACCTGAGTCGAGCTAGCATTTGATCGACCGGCTGAGTTGTCGCGCCTGAAGGGTGAAATGCTATCATCGGGGTGGTGGCCGGCTGATTTGTCGCGCCTGAAGACCACTGAGCTGTGATGGATGACGGGCCTGAAGATCACGGACCGATGATTTCCACCGGCTGATTGGCTGTACGTGGTATAGAGGCTCACTTGAGATTTTGCCAGCTGAGTCGTTGGCCTTGATGACTGATTCCTTTGATAGCCATCATGCATTTCATAACTTGAAGTATAGCATCTTTCATGATTTTCTGTTTTTAGATGGCTCTTCGTACTGAGGTTGACCTCTTTATTTTTCCTGTTTTGGGCTGCCTTGGTCTGTATTGGCTTTGGCAGGTTCTTCAGGTAACCAGGGTGGACAGAGTGGAGCTTCAGCTGGTCGATCCCCTTTCTGATTTGAGTCCCAGTGTTATGTATTTATAATGATCCATGGGATGTCATGTGCCTTTATTTTATTGAGGGGATCTGTAGTTGATTTGCTACTTGCGATTTGTTGCCTGTCGTTGAGTTGTTGAGTTTTGAGTCAAACTCATATTTTGATTATGAACTATTTTAAGATGATGTTTTGGATCAGGCCCAACATTTCGAAAATTTTAAGCCCTGATTTTGTCGTTTCCGCTTAATTGTATATTTATCTATGTATTAGCGCATCGGGCGTGACATGTGCTCTCTCATCTGCTTCAGCAATTTTTCCAACGCAATGCGATGAGCATCTGACAGCAAATTTAAGACTTTAAGATCATTAGATGTCGTGGGCGTGCCTGATTCAAAATTTTGGTGCCTCGCTTCCAAGAATTTTCTTAACAACATCTCTCTATACTTCGCTATTATGTACATGCGCCTCAGTACAACTGTTTGCAAAGAATCTGTCTCTGCCCATGCCAACATATGTTCTTCCTTAGCGGCCAGATCTGAAACTGATTCCAAAACTGCCAATCGCCGAAGGCTGAACGAATGAAAGAATGAAACAGTTTCCTCTATAACTCTCTCCCCTATCTATACAAGGAACTCAATATCTGCAGAAATCAAAGTAAACATCTCTCGGGCCGGATGCCCTTTAATTTCATCTTTCTCTACATGGGGCGACTTCCCCTTGTCTGCAAGATCTATCTATGGAAGGCTGGCCTTGTACCAGTCCCTTTCCCTTATCTCAATCCCGTGGCCAAATTTTATCTTGGTAGGCTCTACAGTGGTAACAGATGGCAACATCATCTCCTTCGGAATCTGCGCCAGAAGATCATCAATAGACAAAGACTCTTCATCATACTTGAATGTCTCTGTAAGCTCCAGAACCTTGCTCAAGGGCTCTGTGTCTGTAGAGTCAATAATCTTCTCCTTCTCCTTCTCCTTCTCCTTCTCCGTCTCATCCAGAGGTCCTTCTTCATTGGATAACACCTTGAGACTGCTGTCTTCATCATAATTAGTGATAGATGAAACATCTATCCTGCTCTCCGTCTCATCTGGCTCTATTTCAGTAATCTCCATCACCATTGGTTCAACGGTTACCATCTCCTCTGTCTCTATCTCAGTTGTCTTTGTTAACACCTGTTTAATAATATTTCAATAGTTTCATCATCAGACTCACCTTTCAACACCAATGTTTGCTTCGGTACGCGGCGTCGTTGAGGGCGAGGGGTCACAATAGATATGGGTTCCAAGTTTTGTACCACTGGTACAATCGACAAGTCCTTTTCTGCGGGAGCAGCTCTCCCCACAGTAGTCCTCTTATTCTTAGCGGCATGCTCATCAACAGGGAGCTGGTCTCCACTTTGTCGCAGCCTTCTTCATCACTTTCTCGACGGGCACTTCCAACACCTCTTCAGCATTGATAGACTTGTTTTTAGCAATGTAAGTGCCAACAGTCTTAGCGGTTAGGATCTTGAGAGGCGGGAAGGCCTTCGACTCGCCCAATTGCAAGTCTGGTGCTCCCTTCAGAATGATACAAATCTGCACTGCAAACCCTCGGGCTTGCTTTGAAGATGGAGTCACCATGTAATTCAAGAGGTTAAAAAACAATCTCCCCCAATTGATTTTAACACCGCCATGAATAGCAGCCATCATCAGAAATAGCTCATGGGTAACAGCATCGAAGGATCCTGCTTTGACTATGATTGTCTTCGCCAGAATATCATTAAGTAGTCGGAAACTTCACCTCCCTTTTCTTGCAGGAGGCCTTAAGGTGTTCACCGTCTGTAGAAAAAGCACTTCTAGCATCAAAAACCAAATCCTTAGGCAGTTCATTCATGTCAGTCAAACCCACGGTCGGTAACTCGAAAATCCCAGCAAACTGTTCCTCTGAAATTTCAACAGACTTGCCCTGAATGGAACTGATAACTTTGTTGTCTTGCATTGAGTCGTTGTGATATAAATCCACTGAGGCTGCCTCATAAATAGCAGAAGAGCATCCCAAGAACCCATGGAGTCCAGACGACTCAAGGGCCTTGAACATTTGAACCATTCCTTCATCCGCCATACTGAACACTGAGTCGAAGTAGACTTGAATAGCGTTGTTGATCAGAGAAGCG
>KV010194.1:119521-131869 GCA_001598015.1 Dorcoceras hygrometricum | reverse complement strand
CGCCTTCGTTTAGCATTCCTCCAACTAATCAACTGCTGATCTCTTCAAGAAAAACTCCAACTAGATAAATCGATCAATCCATTTTGTCTTTTTGTTATCACCAAAACTTAATAAATATTGTTCTAACACAAACTGGTCTAGTAGAGGATATCCAAGCTGGTACAGTGAGGGGACGCCCAAGCTGGTCCATCAGAGGATAATCAGATCGCAGAGGACATCCAAGCTGGTTCACCAGCTTGGAGCAAGAGCAGCTCAGGGTTCAGGAACCAGCTCAGAGAACAGCGAAGATCTCAGAGACCAGTTCATTAAAAGCAAAGCAGATTGAACTTAAGCATATACAAGGAATGATTTAATTAAGTTCAAATTGATTTGATGCAACGTCTACATCATGACAGAGCTCAATTTAAGCAAAGATTGCAACGAATTAAATGAAGAGAGCTCAATGTTACAAATCCAGCAATTGCATTTATTGACAAAGGACGGAAGGTGCAGCCGTGTCAGAACCTTTTCAGTAGACTTTTCAACGGCTGGATTAGTGTCCAACGGAAAGATTTTGCACAAAGGCTACATATAACAAGGGCAGCAGCAAGCAAAAAAATGACAAAATAAATAGGAAAACAGAATACAAGGGCAGAGAGGCACAAACAGAGGAAGAAACAGCAAGCAACAGCTTTCAATGAAAGCACTTCCCAGTGTGTGAGAAACAACCGAGAGACTAGTGGATCCTTCCCGTTGCGAAAGAAGGGGAGACGTAGAAGATTCAGCTCCGAACTTCCAGAAACAAATTGCAGCATATTTTCTTTACTGCTTACTACATTTACATTCTGCATACATGAGTTTAAAACCTGTTTATTTAACTTTCAATTTACATAGGGTAGTTCAGGTTTATTTCCGCATATTTTTTTTTATCATACCTACTCTATTTCTCGGTGCTCAAAACCTTTCAAGAACATGGGCTATTGCAGCTCGAGATTTAACTGACCAGGTCACATGACCAGCTCGCAGCATGGTACCAGCTTATGCGCGATATGGTTGCTGGTTGCGTGCTGATTTTCTAAATACCTTTTAAAATGCACGTAACTTACGAGGTTGGTGTGTAGGCTGTGTGAGAGCCTATGTGAGTTGTGACAGAGCTTACGGATACCCCGTGTAAATCGATCCCAACAGGATATATTTGCACAGAGGCTTTATATCGAGGAAGAAAATGTACAGACAGAGAAAGAGATGCACGAGGGAAAAATAGAGAGCAAGTTCATGTGCAATAGTTGAGAGCTAATACCCTCAGGTGGCAGCTGATGTACAAGCTGACCTAGTGCCCAAGTGTGAGCTGGTGCACAGGAGGAGAGCTTAAACGCAGAACCTATAATCGACCGCACAACTTGGGAAGAAAATGAAGATATTAGCTTAGGTAGAAGCACTTTCCAGTGTGTGAGATTTAATATTTGAGAGAGTGAGCTTACACTGTAAATCCCACACACACACATTCTCATATATTCGAAGATGAGCGAAACAGATTAGAGTGAATGTCAAACACAAAATCATTGTAGTCTTTGGAACAGAAACGTTAAAACATGATCTTAGTGAAACAAGTCACACAGCCTGTGAGCTGGTGTGCAGCTGTGTGCTAGGAGTTCTCGCAGCTTGTAGGCTTTTGGATCGGGTCTATACAGATTGCTATAAGATCAAATCTTCTAGTGAATCCTTCCAGCAATGGAAGAAGATGATACGTAGGAGATTGAGCTCCGAACTTCCAGAAACAAATTCCTGTTTTTATATTTCTATTTACTGCTTTCTGCATTGCGTACATGTTTTAAAACTGTTGGACAATAAATAATTATACAATTTACCTCCATTAATTAATTTGTGTTGGCAATAAATAATTGGTTTGATGCAATTTAAAAAAAAATGATTTTATTTATAAAGTATGATTTTATATGTAAATATGATTTTATTGGATGTTAATCAAATTTGATTTGGTTAAATATTTTGTTAGATTATTTATGTCAATGAGTTAGATTAATTGTATAAATAGTATCATTATGAGATGATCGGGAGCCATAACCAATTTATTAGGTGTATTCTAGGTTTTATAATGTTTTTGGTTGAAATATTTATTTGATATCATTAGACCTAACCACGGGCGGTTTGACCCGTGAACCGAACCGGAATCGGCCCATGGTCAATGGTCCGATTAACCTGGTCAATAGTATGACCCGTGATCTGGACCGGACCGTTAGTGAGACGAGCCGGTTACGGGTTATGAATATTAAACTCATCGACCCACGGGTCCGAATCGGAATCGGCTCGACGGGTCTCATCTTTTAAAAATTTAGGAATTATCATTAGCAGCAATCGAACCTACGTCACCGGTGTCCCTTTCACAAATACTTACCACTATATTAAAACTCTTTGTTGTTACACCCTGCTAATACTTTTTATAACAATACAAAAGTTTCAATTATATAAAATTAGGAGCATTTTATTTATCTATAGTATCTTAAATTGCCTAAACACCTTAGCATAAATATATTGATTATTTAAATAATATTTAGATTTATCCTTATCATTCTTTCAAATTTTTAACAATTAAAGTGCAACATATAATAAATTACTCAAAAAGTCTCATGTTATTTTCCCAATATCTTACTGTCATATCCATTATCTCATTATTTTAACATACAAATGTAACCTATGATTAAATTTTAATAATTAATGTTTATATTGATGCACATGAACATGTACTATGTGTACTGGTAAAAAATAGGAAGAATATAAGTCCATTTAGCTGTTAATATTAATATACCATTTATAACAAGAGTGAACAAATAACAGTTAGACGTAAGAAAATATAATTTTGAAATTTTGTTTAAATGAGACAAACTAATTTTATTTTACAAACGGATATTTTTTTTATAAAATCAATTAATAAGTTGATTTAATTTGGTATTGATAGAAACTATTTTATTTTTAAATTTTTAGTAAAAGTACTTTTTATTAAAATATTTGACGACTTATATTATCTACGCAATTTTGAAAAATACGTTTAAAGTTATTATTGTCAATAAAATTTAGCAAATATTGAAATAAGTGGACTGTAAAGTAATTAGAACATGAATGAGATGGATACATACATTAGTTATTATATTAAATATAAATTACTATAAAATAGTCAATCCAGTTTTTTTTGTTGGATCTGCTACGCAGATCAGATCTGGATTTTGATGAATACAAAACTTGTTCTTATGTTTTTAACGATTTAATTGAATGTGCAGACTAAGTAGAAGCAGATTAGATTAGACGCAAGCTAAGCGACGAATTGAGTTTAAATGGAGAAGATGTCCAAATTGATCCAGTATGGGATGCCCAAATTGAACCAGCAGAAGAAATCCAGGCTGACACCTCGGAGCAAGAGTAGTTTAGAAATGAAAATCAGATCAGGGCCGAGCTGAAAGCTGAAGATATGTACAGTATAAGAAGAGCTGAGCTCAGTTACAAAGTGCAAATCGGTTTAGCGTAGATGGAACTTCGAGTTATGAGCAGTTCAGATAAGCTTACAACAGTTCAGATCAGTTTAGATCAGTTCAAATAAGATAAGTATAGAATCAGCTCACGAGATCAGCCTAGGCCAGAATAAGCTCAAAGCAGGAGCAACTTAGACGAGGCACGAAATCAGCTCAGAGGATACCAGTTTAGAGCAGTTCAAGCGCAGAGGCAAGAGCAGCTCAGAGGTCTAAGCTGGAGCAACTGAGAACGCCCAAGCTGGAATAACATAGAACAGACCATGAAGAAACAACTTAGAGCAGAAGAAAAAAGAATGAAGCAGATGAGAGCAAGAAAAAATCAGATTAGAAGAGCAGAAAGAATCAGATCAGCTTAGAGCTTACAAGAGCATCTCCGAGCTTAGAACAAATCACATCGGGAGATCAACTCAGACAAAATCAGCTTAGAGTATACAGAACAGAGCAGTACAGATAGTATCAGTAGAAAATCGATCAGCTTAGATCAGCTTTGTTAGGCCTGGTGCTCTTAATAAGAGATTAAGCACACAAAACACGGAATCTTAAAAAAGTGAATAAAATTACACACGTGTGTGATATTCTCGTGTCCACACAAAAGTCATGTAGGATAAACCAAAGGCGAACAAATACCTGCAACCACGCCTCTGTCAAATCGTCAGCTTGCTCCCACGACATTGCGTTCACATAAACTCGCTGAGGTCCTGAGTGCTGAGGTTGAGGAGGTCCTCTGAACCTAGATGCTCCAGGTCATTGAAAATCCGATCGTTGGGGCTAAGCAGGAGAATGAAATCTCCACGAGGCATCACCAGAAGAACCCTGCTGCAACAGGTTAGAATGCTGTCCTCTAGAAGGACACATCCTTGAAAAGTGTCAAGTCTGCCCACAAGTATGGCAAGCGCCCCGCACTCCATGTTACTATGAAGTCAGATGCTTGCCACCACACTGACCACACACCATCGCTCTAGAACCACTTCCTCTAGAGCCATCTGAACCAGAAGAACTTGAACTCGATCGTCTCTTAAACTATTTTCCCCGAGGCTTGAACCTTTGGCAACTCGACTGCCAAGACGTCTGAGGAGGCTGAAATGAGTACATCCCTTCAGGTACGAGATGGAAACCTCATCCAGCTATCGGCTGAACCCGAGTCTGTGCATCCAAGAGACTTTCCTCGATGTCTGTCGCTCGGTCCACAGCATCAGCATCATTGAAGGTCGGATGATTCATCCGTTGGAACCTAGCCAGAATCAGCTCCATACTATCCATTCGTCGAGTCAAATGTTCCACCTCAACCTCTGTCTGCCTCGCATGGATGCACAAAGTGACTCTCGGCTCAACAACATCCTCTTTATTATTTGAAACTCTCAGCTCATCTACAACCTGCCTACCAGCTCTGCCGCTACCTCTCCTTGACGACATCTAAGAGGTACACAAAGGTAAGCACCAACAAAGCAGGTAATCATGTAGTCAAGCACACACACGAGGACAAACACTGTGCCTAGACTCAAGTGTGATAGAAAAGAATCGAGCTTATCTCAGTTTAAGTTCTGTTGTTCTTGCGTGTGGGTTGAGTCTACTCTGCCTCTTTGGTGTGATGTGGTGCCTTTTGATAATCCTGCCGATGTGAGTTAGGTTGTCCCGTGAGATAGTGCTAACGTTTATGTCTAAATTGAGGAGAAAATTCTGGTGGCATTCCCGTTGATCATTAGTTCTTTTTGTCCTTACGGATGAGGTTACTAGTTTTCGTGTAGAGAGAGAAATCTTTTTCAGCTTTGAGTTGGTGCCAGGGTCTGCCCGATATTTAGAGTCCCTTTGCCGGTGTGCACCTGCTGAATTGAAGAATTTTTTACGATATCCTGATGCTGCTGCTGACCCTGTGAATTAGAGAATAGTGTTTTGAGAAGTGGACATGAGTCTATACATAAAGCGCTGGTGTTAAGCTGAGCTATACGATGAATGAGGCCTTTGATTCGAAGTAAGATGGATCAGATCGGAGAGGATCTTATGACGTGAATTGTGAATCTGAATTTAAGCTCTTGTGAGCTGAGTATCGCTATCTGACTGGGTAGCGTGTCATTTTGGTTTGCGTTGAGTTGAACTTTCAACTTTGAGTCAAGCTGGAAGTTTTGACCTGAGTAGAAGCTTAGAGTTCTTGCTGATTGTTTGACTGTGCCAATCCGAGTTGACTGTGTAGTTGAGTAAGTTAAGCTGTGCTGGATTCATGCTTAGAGCATGCTTGACTAATGTTCCTATGGTGAGACAGGATTTCTTTGAGGAAGGTGACGAGGTGATATGTCAACCATGTAGCTAGATTTCATGGTGTACTGGTGTCGACAAGGTCCAAAAAGAATTCTTGGTATATTTTCCAAGGTTGGTAGAGCTTGTAGACAGCTTTGGAGTCTCGATTGGCTATGAGAGCAACTTAACACCCTAACCAGTGGCAAATCTGAGCGGTCCATGCAGATTTTAGAAGGCATGTTGCGAACAGTAGTGATGATTTTTGCTGTTGATTGACAGCAATTCCCGGTCTTGGCTAAGTTTTTGTACTTTTTTGGCTACCAAGTGGTGTTCGGGATGGCATACTTCAAGGTTTCTGCATGGTAGGAAGCACATTTTGCTCCATCAACTGGAAGAAGTTGAGGGAAATCCGTGGTCTTCACTGGATTTTGTGCAGCATGTGAAGAATCAAGAGGATCTGATTTGATCCAGAGCGAAGAATGTGCGAGATTGCCAAGCCAGTTTTCACTTTTAAGGTGTGGATCTGTGGAGTTTCAGGCTGTTGATCGCGTACTTCTTGCGAGTTTCTTCGTCTAGATTGTGATGTGTCTTGTGACTGAGGGGTAGGTTAGCTCCTAGATTCATCCGTCGGTATGAGAGTTTGTGAATGGAGCGTATTCTTTGGTGTGCTGATCGCGGATGCCGACTGAGTCGTTGTTGATACATGATGAGTCTCATGTGTCTAAGCCGAGGGAACGCGAGCCAGATCCTTCTTTTGCAAGGACTGATGAAGTGAGATGGACCAGACCCTAAGCGGCTGTGATTGTCCAGTGAGATTTCTGGACAGAGAGGACAAACAGTAGAAGAATAAGACCATACCTTGGGTTTTAGTGCAGTGGAGTTGGTGCAGTATATTAGAGGTTTCCTGAGCTGTCCAACCTAGAAGTAGCAAGAGTAGACTCATCTTCTTTTGGAGTTCCGAGTTCTCCGCTCTGAGCTGTTGGAGCTTCATGGTTTCCAGTCTGTGCTGTGATCTGTTTTAGTTGTGCAGGCTGTTGCTTTATATTTCGAGGATGAAATCTCTTAAGATGGAGAGAATGTGAGGACTGTGAATATCCAAGGTGATTAACGGCCTAATCTGTCCAGACTAGTGTTAACTAATCAAGGTTATATCAAATTACGGAGCATCGACTAAGGTGGACCAGCTTGGACGTGAGCTGATCCTATAGTTCGATTAAGCTGATAGAGGAAACTGATTTGGGGTTGCAGTCTAGACCAGCACGGGTGCGAGATGGTTCAGTAGCCTGTGCTTATCTTAGGAGAGCAAGCTGTTTAGAGTTGTTGGAGTTTCTGTTGCAGCTCGGAGGGCGCTGGATGTATAGTTTGTAAAATTCAGCTTGGAAGCTTGCTGAGTTCGTGGTTTTCAGCTTTGGACGAAAGCTGTTAGTGAGGGTCAGCTTCGGGGAGAACTGATCGGTTCTCTTGTGCTGGAGTAGTGGATGAGAGCTGACATGTTTCTAGGAGCGCGATCTGATATGATGCACGAAAGCTGATTTTGGTTGTAAGCTGAAGTGTACGCGAGAGCTGAACAGCGTACGGAATCTGAAAAGATGAGAGCTGAATTTTATGCGCAAGCTGAGTTGCTTTGCCTGGGCTGAATACAGTGAAGAGGTCTGAGCTGATCTGGTATCACTGTAGCCGTAATATGCTGGGAGCATGGTCTGTAGAGCATGAGCTGTTGGATGCAAGAGCTGGGTGTATGCGTGCTGAGCTATATGCAGGACTGAGTACAGTGAAGAGGCCTGAGCTGAGCTGAAATCACTGTAGCCATGATCTGTTGAGTAGTGAGTATATAAAACCCTCTCGTTGACCCACACTTAGTTAATTTAGACAACACTTTCACCTTATCTTCTTCTGGAATCTCCCGACAGATATTTTCCAAACCCTAGCGGTTACTGTTCACCAGTCCCTATATATTCCAGAATGGAAACCTCTCTTCAGGGGCAACATTTCAGTACCAGTTTGGAGTTGAGAGGAGGTCGGAAGGAGGAATCGTTGAGGAGTTGCGTGAGCTAGGTTTCGTGATTTTCGGCCGAGTTGAGCTCTAATTCAGGTAATCGTGTTCTGTTGGTGTTAGTTTCTGTTCTTAGCGTTTTCCTTGAGCTGGATAGTGCTCTATTGGTTAGACGTAGTTGTTCTGAGCTACAAGGCTTTAGGCCGTGAGCCGTGTAAGCTTAAGAAGAGCTAACTTGTTAGGTATCTTGGCAGATTAGTGCCTCCCTTGTGGGTTGTCGAGAGCTGCTGGCCTGAGTTGCTGCCGAGCGGAGCAAGGAGTCCGTCTGCCATCAGCTGTGAGCCGTGCTAAGGTATTTCAGTGTCCACATCGTAGGTGAGAGTATGGAAACCAAGGGACAACGAAGGCTCATCGACTGTCAAATAGATCATAACAGACTCTGTTGTGATTCATCAAATCAGGAAATCAGTGGCTAGGTGAGAGTACGGGAGCTACCCAGTCGTCCCACATGCAGTACCAGCAGCCCAAAGTGTCAGGCCTCGTGCACAACACAGAGTTAAACCACGCAATACAATAGCGGAAGCATAAAAAGTGGCTTAAAATTTTTCGCTTGGCCTGACGGTTTAAAACATATAATTTAAGATACAATTATACTCAAAATATCCCAGTATTTTACAAACACTCAGTACAACAGTACAGCATTTAAACAGATACCAGTACTACAACATACAACTCAATCCCACAAGCACATGGCATTCCCCGGCTAACAGTACTAGTACATATATGCTATATGCTAACTGAGACACTCTATCCACCTCCTGGGCACTTCCAGCTGGGTCAAAACCACGGCCAACTGAGAAACCTGGAAAACCTGAAACAACACACAGGAAAACAACACAAGCCCCAGAGGACCTCGGGGTCAAACCCCAGTACGGAGAGAAGCACAAACAACATAAGGAAAGCAACACATAATATGCAAATTCTATGAAAGGGATCAAGGCTACAACCGAATGCTGGGAGCCAAAGGATCTCAACAGCTGCTCAACAACAGGATCTGATCAACAGAAAGACAGTCAGTGGCCATGAGGTATATTGAGCACATGGGAGCTACCACTTGTCTCCAGTACACCGTACCAGATGCAAAACAAACAGCTCCACATGCTGTTGCCCACTCATGAGGTGTGGTAGCCACCAACTCTGCTCATAGCGTCTAACAAAACCAACAGGGAGATGAGGGACACGAGATTTACTCGCTCGGCCTTAGAGGGACACGGGAACTACCCGCTCGACCTCAAGCACAGCATCCTGGTACTCAGATCAAAACAACAGGGCACAGCTAGCAAACAACAACTCAACAGGATAATGCGTGTATGAAAATTCAACAGCTGATATCATAACACAAGAACAACAGATAACAACATAGAGCATACACAGCTACGCACATAATCCATGCTCAATCCTAAGCTGTAAACAATCTCACATCCGTACCTCAAATCTTCTGAGCTACGATTACCACTACGTAGATTGCCACAATGAAGTCCCGAGCACACAGATCTGTCACCTGCTCAATAGTAACACACAAAACCTCAGGGACCGAAGCACAGAAACAGCAGCTGGGAGTTACTGATGTTAGAGTAGATGCCCAACTAGCCAACTTGTGGCGTGTGGGTTTTATAGACTCTTGTACAAACAGTCTTTATATATGATATTCGCATTTTGTTATATGGCATTCTTTACTTTCATTATGTGTGTAATGATTTACAATTGTGTTGAGTAAAGACCTAGAGTACACTTAAGCGTATGTTAGATGTGATAGTGGGTATGACGGCTATCATGAAACACATCTAATAGTCGCTGTGTATTCTGTACTGATTAGTCCTCACGACTCGAAACGTCATTGAGACTCTACATGATAGGCGTCTCACTTTGACCCGTTTGCCGACTCACTTGGGGTCATAAGGCGTCGGGATTGGGTGAGACCCCGATGCATGTAGGAGTCGATGCATCGTTGTCGAGGATTCACCGCTCGCAGACATGCGTGGATATCCTATGCTATCTGAGGGGATAATAGTGTGAAAATCTCTGGCCAGAGTACTAGAAGTGTTTTAGGTAAATGTGTTTACCTAGTTACACTCGCGATGTCACTATTTGATCTCCAAGATGTATGCATAGCTATCGGATCTCTAGCGACTCTCGATTTACCAATGGTCGTTGATCTGATCGGGATATATGGATTGAAAGGACCGTACTGTACGCTAACCACGACCGACTGGTTCTTGCAGGCACTATCAGTGATACCTAGGGGATCATGGGGCGATGTTGCTAGACGCTTTACCATGATCCGTTGGGCAGGTCCGGAATTGTGATTCCGGAGCCACAATGGTTGTGGACCCACGGCTAGCTGTATCCCTGAACCATTGAGGGTCACACAAGTACTGGATTCGAGATTCCCGCATGGATACTCAGCTCAATGTGTTGAGCGCGAGAAGAGGATTTCAGGAAGTGCGACTTCCTAAAAGTCAACAGGAGTCAAACCGGGGTTTCCCGCTGTTGAGGGGCAAAACGGTCATTTTGCAATTTAGGGTTAGATGATCTGAAAAATTGTTTTTCACATCATTACATTCAGTTTTGGAAACTGAATCGATCGGTCCGATCTGATCGGCGATCGGAGTTACGATGAAGTCGCAGCGATAGATATCGTCATTTGGACCCGGGCCCGTTGGACCGGCCCAAGTCCATCATTAAGTCTATTTATTTAGACTTAATGACTTCATTGAAAAACACTTGACATAATTGCTACAACCCTAAACCTACTTGCTAGCCGCCCCCTCCTCTCCTCTTCCTCGCCGCCGCCGCCGTCTTCGCCGGAAAAACCTGTTTCCGGCCAATTCGACGAGGAGAATCCGTTCGTGCTGATCTTGTCAGGGCTTCTAGTGCAGCCTGACGAAGGAGTCTCGGATCTGGTCGTGGACCGGATTGGAGTATCTACCGCAATCTACCGAGAAGAGCCGGATTATTGTAATCACGGTTGGAGCCAGGCACAAGTGCCAGAGAGGTAACACGCCTGAAACACCCTATGTATGTTAGAATGTAGATTTGTTTGTCAGGCCTCGTGCTCACAACAGATAAACACATGCGGAAGCTATCAAAAAGTGGGTAAAATTTTCGCTTTTAGGCCCGACGGTTTTAAACGTATAATTTAAAATACAACAATACTTAAAATAAGTTCCCAAATCATAAACATTCAACAACAAAGCATACATAAGTCCAACATGTATCATATCCCCCCCTACGGGTACAACAACAAAGCACAGGGCATCCCCCTGGCTACTGATACATATATATATATATGCTATATGCTACTGGGACACACTAGCCACCTCCTGGGGCACCGCCAGCTGGGTTGAAACCACGACCAGCTGTAGAACCTGGGTTTCCTGAAACAACGCAACAAAGAAACAAACCAAGCCCCGGAGGGACATGGGGTCAAACCCCAGTACGGAGAGCAATAATACAACAGAAATAACAGCAAGGAATAAAATGCAGGTGCTATGCATGAGACACCAAGGAACAAAGGAAAGCTCGACCCACAAGGGAGCTAAGGAACTCAAACATAACTCCAAGAATCATCGACAACGTATAGTGGCCACGGGGTGTGTTCACAGTGTGGTAGTGAGCCACTCGCCATGATACTACACCCACTTACCGGATGAATCAAACAACTCAACCTGCGGTTGCCTCGCCCATGAACTGTGGTAGTTAACCACTCGGCTCAAGGTGGCTACGATCCCAACAGAGAGATGAGAGTGCGGTATCGCCGCTCGCCCTCACATCCTGGTAAGAAAACAATAACAATGCAACAATGGTACAAACCAAAAGCTGGAAAGGAATACCATGCGTGTATGCAACAGGCGGGAATGCAAGCATATAAACATATGCAACGCAGCAAATACACAAATAGCATACACAATTCTCAACAGGACACAACCAGCAGACACGGCTATTCCACATACCAGCGACCACAATTTATCCAAGCCACAACTTCGCTGTAAAACAAGCTCAAATCCGTACCTTATACTGAGCAACAACTAACCCTGCGAGAAATCCCGAAGACTCTGGTAAAAGCCTGATAAACACACGGCATACACAACGTAAATCTAACAGGTTGCTAATCAAGCTCACGGCTGGGAGCCTCACTCGACCAGCTGCTCCAATTACCTCAACAATTACATAACAACTTAATAATTAAGGCTAGAAACAAGGTCTCACCGAAAACCAGAACGTAGCTCTACCAAATCGACACAACACTCGAACGGAAGCAACTTCGCGTTCCTCGACTAGCCAATTACAGCTTCTAAAACTGGTATGAATTGGAAGAGCTTCTCAAGAGGAGTCCAACGCTACCTCGCACGAGCCAAAACAACCACTGGAACGATGGGAAATAGCCGGAAAGCTCACGGCTGAACAGTGCTCTAGGGTTCGAAAGATAAGGAACGAAAGGCTGGAAAATTTGCTAAGTATGGGAAATGATATCACAAAATCGAAGACCAAGTCTTCCTATAAATAGCACTTGCTACGACTGGAAATCAATAACAATTATTG
>KV010194.1:40533-73021 GCA_001598015.1 Dorcoceras hygrometricum | reverse complement strand
TCACGGTGATAGGGATGAACCGAATGTTCATACGTTGGACCCGGGCCCGTTGGGGCGTCCAAGTCCATCATTAAGTCTACTTAATGTAGACTTAGGCTTAATCATAACACACTTTTTGACACACAAAACCCTAACCCTAGAGCTCACATACGGCCGCCTCCCTCCTCTCCTCAAAAGCCGCCGCTGCCGCCGCCTTTCTTCGCCGGAATTTTGTTCCGGCCAACTTGACGAGGAGAATCCGTCCGCGCTGATCTCGTCAGGCCTTCTAGTGCAGGCTGACGAAGGAGTCTCCCTTCCGGTCGTGGACCTGATTGACGAATCTACCACCGCCTACCGTGAAGAGCCGGCGTTCTTGTAATTCCGGTTAGAGAGAGGCACGAGTTGCCAGCAAGGTAATCAACGAAAACACCCTATGAATGGTTCGTATTGTGTTTGAATTTTATTGTATTGATCGTCTCCCGGGCAATTTTGTTTTCCGCTGCGCCCCGAGAGGCGGGATCCGGATCCTACACCGTTGTTCCCCAACATATTTCACCCACCAGCATAGTACAGAACCCGTAGTCTGATCCCTCATATCAGAGCACCCAGAACATCTATAAGCTGAATCCAGCTTACACTCACACGGGAAATTTCAGAGCTGTTCACCTCTAAGCTATTATCCTCAATATCTCACGGCATAAACTCAAACCAGCACAACGAAACAGTTCAGCTCAGAAATATTATGCTCAACTAGCTCACACCAAAGCTGGTCTTTGTATAACATCAAAATCCACCAGCAAACCTCTAAGCTGGAACCAGATCATACTGGACCTGTTCACACTACAACAACAATAGTTCATCTCACAACCTCAGTAGAGCTGAATACAACAATAGCCTTATACCTAGTAGTTGTACTAGATCTGGCCCAACTATCAGTGCTTGAAACCATAATCCAAACCAGAAATGCTCTTCGCCATCAGTTTTCTCCAAGATCCAATCGCACTGACAGCTTGCGCCACGCACAGTAGTACAGGTCACACCAGCAGACCAGATCACGCCAGCAAAGGGTAATCTGCACAGTACCACCAAATAGCCCGTGATGCTCTTAGCTCACAGCACCTAAGCTCGGGACAGCTCACACATGCCCACCGGCACAGCTCGCAGCTACAAATCAGATCACACACTGACCAGCTTATGATCTCCAGAACAGTAGGAGCTTCCAGAACTCAGCTTACACCAACCAACTCAGGTGGCGTACTATCTTCTTCGCTACCCGTACTTACATCAGCTTTGAGTACTTAACTCAGCATGCATCACTCAGGTCAGCTTGTGATGCTCTATTCAGCTTTTGCTGTCTCATCCAGTACTCTATGCCTTTAGATCAGCTTACGCACCCAAGTTTCAAGACACGTACTTAAATCAGCTCGTGATGGTTAACCCAGCTCTCCAGGGTCAAGACAGCTCGTGACCTAGCTTTAGGCCAAAAGCTGCATCCAGCTTATGCCTACATCCTAAAACTGCTATCAGCTCAAACCGCTGCCCTGGACTAGTTCGTGCTACAGTAGCATCAGCTCGCAAACCCAGCACAACTCAACACAACACAATGTTAATCTGTCAGCTTGAACCCGATCTGGTCCAGCTCGCAACTACTCAGCAAGCTTCCAACATAAACTCCAGCAACTCTAAACAGCTTGCTCTCCTATGATCAACACAGGCTACTGAACTAGCTCGCACCCGTGCTACTCTAGACTGCAACCCCAAAGCAGTTTCCTCTATCATTTATAGGATCAGCTCGCATCCGAGATGGTCCACCTGAGTCGATGCTCCCTAAGCTGATATAACCTTGATTAGTTAACCACTAGTCTGGACATATTAGGCCGTTAATCACCTCGGATAATCACAGTCCTCACAAGCTTAGAGGGAGCTTCGAAGTGCATCAACTGAAAGGGAATCAACTGTGAGACGATCAGCTGAGAGGAAGAACATAGCACAAAAGATCAGATGAGAAGCGAGCAGCTCAGAACAAGTCAGAATGAAAGCAACTTTGATAATCAAGAACACTATAATTCTGTATCAGATCATATTGGAGCCTTGCAACAGATCAGTTCACATAAGAAGAGAAGAGCTTAATTGAAAGAACAGATCAACTCGATGTCCATAGCAGATCAACACAGGCTATCAGATCATGAGCAAAGCAGTATGAACATGAGCATATGCAAAGACTGGATTAAAGTAGTTCAAACTGATTTGTAACGTCTAAATCAGGTTCAGAATAAGGACAAAAAACATCAAATGGCCTCACCTGCCGATGTACGATGAAAGGACAAAAATGACACAATGTCAGAAACTTTACAGAAGCTTTTAAATGGATAGAAACTTGTGTCAAACAGATATATCAGATTAGAGGTTATACAAAGTTGAGAGCTGAACTAAAGAAGATGATAAAAAAGTTGATGGGAAGAAGAAAATAGAAGAGGAAGCAGTCGACGATCTACAACGAGGAGCTTAATCGTCTATGTTGACTTCTTACTTTATCCGCTCATAGAGCACTTCCCAGTGTGTGAGATACAAGAGAGTTATACACTGTAAATGTTTAAAATCTCACATACATATTTGCTCACATATAAAATTCTGAATAGATTAGATGAGTGAATCACCCCAAACAAACACAAAATTTATGTAGTCATTCTCACAGATACATTAAACAAGTGAAAGCAGAATAGAACAGAGTCACACAGCTTGCGAGATGGTGTGTAGCAGAGTCTAGGTGTTCATCTTTGGGCAGTGAGCAAGTCCCAGCTGAGTGGGTCTGTACACATAATGTATTATCAAAGTCTTCTAGTAGAGCCTTACAGATTTGGAAGAAGAGGAGACATAGGAGCGAGACTCCGAACTTCGTACTGTTTTTAACAGCTTTCTGCATCAGATTATTATAAACCTATAGCTTTCAATTTTAAATATTAGAGAATATATTCAGATGTTTTTCGCTTGGTTTTTATACCTAATATGATGAACTTATCGGTGCTCAATGATTTCAAGAACCAGATATTACAGATCTTTCCATAGTTTTCTTTCGTTCAGTTCAGATCGCGCACGATTTGTTTCCACATACTGTAGCGTGCGATATGTTATTTGACCCTATCAAATGGTATCAGAGCAGGTTGTTCCTGAAAGAGAATTATTTTTAAAATTGAAAATGTTTAAAGGTTTTAAAAATGTTTCAGGTTCATTTTACAAAGACATGGAATGTAATGGTTTTCGAAATACAGATAGTTACATATGTACATCTTCCGTCGAGCTGACACAGGTTTCTCGAGACCTATGTGGACGCCAAGATCCTTAATTTTGGTTTTGAAAATTAGAGAGAAATGGAAGATAATCTGTGAATTCTAAGGTCATTTATCTCGTAGTCTGAGTTGATGAGCATAAAAATTTTAAAATCCAGTGCTCTGATAAATTATTTCAAAATGTGTTTTATCTGCGGAAAATCTTTTTGTGCTAATACCGATTTTAAATGGTTTTAAATTATTTCAAGATTTATGAAGATAAGGTGAGTAATGAATATCTAATATCATAACAATTTCCCGAAAAAAGTGCAACAATATCTCTTCTGTCGAGCTGACACAGGTTGCACGAGACCTGTGTGGATGCCAAGATCTCTAATTTTGGTTGTGCTAAAATTAGAGAAAAATGGAAGAGATTATGTAGATTCAATATTCATTATCCTCTAATCTGAATAGATGAATTTTTTCAGTAGCATATGATCTATTTTTAAAAATTCATATCATTCATGTTGTTTTTTGCAAACTCCCTGCAAAACATTTTCTTTTAAAAACCTGAAAAATCCCATGCTGTGTTAAGGGAGAGATTTCATTTTAATTACTAAGGGAAAGAAAAGATTTCGAAACCCTTTTTTATTCCAACAAAAAGGGGGAGAAATATTTGAAATCTGTTTTTGTGTGCTTTTACTTTATCCAAGTTTTGTGTTAATAAAAAAGAGGGAGATTGTTGGATCGGCTAAGCAGATCAGAACCAAATTTTGATGAACACAAAATTGTTCTTATGTTTCTAATGAGGGGGAGAAATATTTGAAATCTGTTTTTGTGTGCTTTTACTTTATCCAAGTTTTGTGTTAATAAAAAAGAGGGAGATTGTTGGATCGGCTAAGCAGATCAGAACCAAATTTTGATGAACACAAAATTGTTCTTATGTTTCTAATGATTTAATTGAGTTTTCATGCTAAGATGAAGCACAGCTTAGACGCAAGCTGAGAAGCGATGATGAGTTCAAATCGGGAAGATGTCCATGCTGATCCAGTAGGGACGCCCGAATTTATCCGGCAGACGACATCCAAGCAAACCCAACTCGAGCAAGAGCAGCTTAGAAAATAATATCAGGGCCGAGCCGAAAGCTGAAGAACTGTACAATATAAGAAGAGCTCAGTTACGAAGTGTAGATTAGTTTAGAGTAGATGGATCTTCGAGTTAAAGAAGTTCAGATAAGATTACAACAATTCAGATCAGCTTAGAGAAGTTTAGATAAGAACAGTATAGAATAATCCCAGTAGATCATCTTAGGCCAGAATCAGCTCAGAGCAGGAGCAACTATTGGATCTATTTGTACAGATCAGAATCTTAATTTTTATTAACACAAAACCTGCTATTATCTCACTAACGGTTTAAGATTGATGTACATCTCTCAGAGCAGCGTAGAAGATGTCCCAGCTGGTTAAGGACAAACCAACTCGGATAGAAGAAGACCAGATCAGGAAGGTCGGTCAAGCTGGATGCTTGAGAGAAATGGATTTATTGTGGATGATGTGGAAGATGAAGATGAAGATGAAGATGGAGGTGACGAAGAATCTGTGAGAAGTTTGATGAGCTCGAGATGAACACTGTAGAAGAAGAAGAAATTATAAGAGCGGTATGTACTTGATCAGTCTCCATAGGTCCATGCTGGATAAATACTGAAGCAGATCAGATTGGACGAGAGCTTCATACTATTAAGGAGATTTCGAAGATGGAACAGTAAGGGTTCGCCCAAGCTGGTGCGGCATAAGACATCCAAGCTAGAACAGTGAGGGGACGCCCAAGATGGTACAGCCAAGGAGAAGAAGCTCATGAGAAGAACAGCTCGGATCAATGATCAACCGCAGATTAAAGATCCAGTGAAAGCTGAATCAGAACAGATGTGATCCAAAGAAGAAGGGATTTAATCACTGGTGCAAGATATGTCCAGTGCACAGGATCACATGCTGTGCGATACCAAAGGAATCGTGGAGGAAGATTGCTGTAGTGAAAATGAAACCAGTTAGGAAGGAAACCAGCTAGGAAACAAGCTTAGAACCCAGCAATGTTCAAGAACATAGCAAGAGCAGCTGTTATCAAGAGCAGATGTGAAGTGCAGCTTAGAAAAGAAGCACATATCAACTCAAGAGCAGCTTAGACAAGAGCAGAATAGATGAAGGAAACCATCTGGGAGGACACCAGCTGAAAAACCAGATCTGGACAGACCATCTCTGATGAACAAAGCAGTTTGAACACAAACATTGTGGAGATTATATTGTTCAAACTGATTTGCTTCGTCTTGTCCACATCAGGTACAAGATTTACAGAGATCGAAGTTTGCAAAGGCTGCAAGCACAGAATGAAGAGAGCTTAAGTCAAATAAAGCCTGCAATGCATTTAATGCTAGAGGACACAAAGTACAACTTTTTCAAAAGCCTTTACAACAGTTACAATTTTGTGTCCAATGGATCTAATAGATCAGAGGCTTTATATCAAAGCAGCAGCACAAGCTGATGACATGAGCGCAGAGAACATGCGATAGGAGAGGTGCTCTTGAAGAGAAGAATAGAGCGAATCAGAATACAAGAGCAATGCTTAGTCGAAGGTTTGCACATTCATGTGGCAGCTGGTGTGCAAGCTGGCCTTGTGCCCAGGTGTGAGTTGGTGCACAGACCGTGAGCTTCAAAGGGAAATCTTATTCGATGGCACAACCCTGGGAAGACATCAAAATACCAGCTTGGAGAGAAGCACTTCCCAGTGAGTGAGAGTACAATAGAGAGAGTGAGCAAACACTATAAAAGTCTCACAAACAATTCACTCATAGATTTCTATGATGAACTGATTAATTTCTGTGGGTGAATCAAAACCACAATATATTCCTCTCTGTTGTAGTATATGGACAGAGACGTTAAACAAGTCTTGTAGTCTTTCTCACTGAGACGTAAAAGAAGTGTTGTTAGACACACATCTTGAGGGCTGGTGTGCACAAGTGGCTAGGAGTTCTTGCAGCTTGCGTGCTATCAGATCGGGTTGCAGCAGAAGTTGTTGTAATCAAATATTCTAGTGGATCCTTCCCATGCGGAAGAAGGGGAGACGTAGGAGATTCAGCTCCGAACTTCCATAAACAAATTACAGCGTATATCTTTATAACTTTCTGCATCTAATATCCATGCATTACATACTTTGAAACTGTGCTTAAACCTGTTAATAAGCTTTCGATTTTCAGAGGGTAGTTCAGGTTGTTTCAGTAAGATTGTATAAGTTACATGATCTATCTCTCGATGCACTAATATTTCAAGAACCCTGAGCTATTGCAGCTCAAGATTTGAGTAACCATATTGCACATGATTTGGACCATCTCGTAGTGCTGTTGGTCCAGTTGTGGTGCGATCTAGTTTCCCTATTGCGTGCTGGTTTACAAATAAATTTTTTAAATGCTCGTAATATGGACTTTTCTAAGGATGGATGCCTAAATTATGTGAGAGCCCAAGGCATCCCCCCAATTTGATCCTAACATCAACTTAGACAAGGCAAGAAATCAGCTCAGAGGCCACCATCTTAGAGCAGTTCAAGAGTTTTTAAGAGCAGAGACAAGAGAAACTCAGAGGTCTAAGCCGGATCAGCTGAGAACGCCCAAGCTGGAACAACACAGAACAGACCATCTAGATTGATTGAAGCACTCATCGGGTAGCTGTTGAAGAGCATTTTTCCATCCCGAACTTCTTCAGAAGTTCCTTTGTATATTTTGCTTGATGAATATTCCATCTTGAAGCTGTTTGATTTGTAGTCCTAGGAAAAATGTTAGCTCCCTCATCATGCTCATTTCGAACCTATCATGTATCATCTTGGAGAATTTTTCAGACATTTTAGGATTAGTCGAACCAAAGAAAATATCGTCAACATAAATTTGGACCAATAAGATATGATCATTTTTAATGAATTTGAATAATTTCTTATCTACTGATCCAATGATAAAACCGTGATCAATTAAAATTTTGGACAGGGTATCGTACCAAGCTCTTGGTGCTTGTTTCAGATCGTACAGAGCCTTACCAGTTTATATACATAATTTCATCTGGTATGATCTATGAAGCTAGGAGGTTACATACACTTCCTCGTTGATGATGCCATTTAAGAATTCACTTTTAACATCCATCTGATAGACTTTAAAATTTTTAAAAGAAGCATACAAGAAATATGCGAATTGCTTCTAATCTGGCTACTGGTTCAAAAGAGCCATCAAAGTCTATTCCTCTTCTTGCCGATATCCTTGTGCCACTAATCTAGCTTTATTTCTTACCACGTTTTGATATTCATCTAATTTGTTTCTAGAGACCCATTTAGTTCCTATTACGGTCCGATTGGTTGGTCTAAAAACTAAATGCCATACTTTGCTACGTTCAAATTGACTAAGTTCATCCTGCATAGCTTCTATCCAACTTGGTTCAGCTAAGCACGTTTTGATATTCATCTAATTTGTTTCTAGAGACCCATTTAGTTCCTATTACGGTCCGATTGGTTGGTCTAAAAACTAAATGCCATACTTTGCTACGTTCAAATTGACTAAGTTCATCCTGCATAGCTTCTATCCAACTTGGTTCAGCTAAGGAAACATCTATCTTCTTCAGTTCGATATGCGAGATGAATGCAGAGTTAAAATATTCGTCTATCATCTGGCCTTGTGTCCTAAGAGGTGCAGAAGGGTTACCGATGACCAGTTTAGGTGGATGATTTTTATTCCACCAAAAACCAGGTCTGTAAGAGGCTTCTGCTTATTCAGGTGGAGTAGTTCCTTCGTCCTCCTCATCTAGGTTTATAACTGGAGCTTCAGCGGATGAAACAACTTGAGTCTATTGTGCTGGATCGGTTGGAACATCTTCAGCATTATAAGGTTGAGATTCAGCTCCTGGAACAACTTGGTTTCCTCTACTGAGCAACTTTGATGCCTTCTACTGGATCAGCTTGGATGCCTTCTGCTGGATCAGCTTGGATAACATCTACTGGATCAGCTTGGATAGTCCGCTGGATCAGCTTGGATGATGTCTGCTGTTCTTCAAACCTGTAACTCATCATCTCCAGATTCAAGGAGATTAGTAGATTCTAATCGATTGCTGATATCATTAAGTGAAGCAATAATATTCGAAGAAAAACTAGACTCGTCAATTTAACATGTATTGACTCTTCAACTGTCAGTGTTCTGTTGTTAAAAACTTTATAAGATTTACTGACAGCTGAATAACCAAGAAACATTCCAATGTCAGAACGTGCATCAAAAGCAGTTAAATGCATTTTACCATTATTATGAATGTAACATCGACAACCAAAGACCTTAAAATATGCAATGTTTTGTTGTTGATATTCCATATCTCATACGGTGTCTTGTGTTATTTCTTGTTAATCATAGATCTATTCTGTGTATAGCATGCGGTGTTCACCGCTTCCCCCTAAACTTAGGTCCATGTGAAAAAGTTCCAAGCTTCGGGAAGAAGAGTTACAACCCTTGTTTTTAAAATTAGACCTGAATTGCTTACAATTTTGGGTAGATCTGTGACCAAATCTTGCTTAAACAAACTGGCTATATTTTTAAAATTTGTATGATTCATGTGTTTATGCGACAACCATGCTTTAGAAATATTAGAAACCAAACATGTAGGTTCAGTCACCAGCTGATCTGACCAGTTCACTTTGTTAGTGTTACCCGAACTGTGTCTTGTTAGAACAATCATACTAGCCGGGTTCTGAATTGTGCATGTGTGTTTGTGAAAGTTCACCACATAATAATTATCACACAATTGACTAACGCTGATCAGATTATAGCAAAAAAGTTTGACAAGAAGCACATCATTGATAATGATATTACCATGGACAATCTTACCCTTGCCCATAGTTTCACCTGTTGAGTAATCGCTGAAGATGATCTCTTGAACATCTGCAATAAGAAAATGATCTCTTGAACATCTGCAATAAACTCTGCTCCTTTGGTGTATCTGATGTATGCAAGAAACTCTTGATTACCGGTCATGTGTCTGGAACAACCACTTTCCAAATACCATTATGATCTCTTGAACATCTGCAATAAGAAAATGAAATTTTGTTACCCAATTTTACTTGGGTCCAGATTGGATTAACCCTTTCGGGACCCATACTTGAATTAACTTGACAGTTTTTTCCATGTATGTGTTCACTAGGGTGCTTGCTGAATTATTGTGTGATCTGTCGAACATTGGTTTTGTATTTTGATCATACAGATCGTGTCTTTGCTTAACCTATCTGTTATGCTTTCCCACCTTCATTGAACTATGCCTTTTCTGGTGCTGATCAGACGATTGTGAACCAGTTTTTGCTCGTTCCTTGTTCAGTCTGTTCTTTAGCCAGCTGGGCTTGAAGTTATCAGGTTGAGCATAGCCTATACCAAACTTTCCCTTCTGATTCATATTAGACACGTTCTGATCATCATACTTAACCTATTCCAGGGTATTATGTAGACTGGCTTTGACAAAGCTCATATTTTTGAGCTTATCATCAGCCAAAATTGATTGAGTACTAGTATCACTAAAGCTGCTTTATCCCATGCTGAATCCTAAGCCAGTCTTGTCATTAAATGGCTTCTGGAATTCATGCAACTTGCCTAATGAAATGGAAGATTTTGTCCAAGAGCTCATCACTTGATTTAATCTATCATTTTTAGATGTGAGCTCGTTAGACTTAGTTCTCAAAGATTCATTCTCAATTTTCATCTTATTTAACTCAGTCTTTAAAATTTCTGAGTCATCAAGCTATGAACAGCTTGGATCATCCGACTTGTCTTTCAGACACTTGTTTTCAGCTTTATCATCTTCGAATGTTTGAGATATTTGTACTCATTGACCATCTCATTTAGTGCTGAGACTAAGTACTCACGTTTAAATTCAAGATTTAAGAAATCCAATACCTCATTACTGTTGTCATCTGTTGATTCTCTTCTTGCTCACTTTTGCTTGATGAGTTTCTTGAGGTACTTTCTTCTGAATCTGAATCATCCTACTTGATTTTGCCTTCCTTTACAACCAGTACTTTGCGTTCACGCCTCTTGATATACGATTCTTATCCGAACGTTGTAGTCTGTTATTTGAAGTCTTTTTATCATCCTTTTTTGGCTTTGAGCAGTCTGCAGCAAAATGTCCTGGTCTGCCACAATTAAAGACATTTATGTCATTAGTGTTTTGTTCAGATTTATGTGCTTTAATTGAAGAAGAGGGTCATTGAGTTCTTCTTATATAAACTTACCAAACTTCTTAACAAAGAGGGACATTGCATCATCGCTGATCTGCTCAGCTGTCTTCTGTGGCTTTTCTTCTGTTACAGCTAAGGCTTTTTTTGGTTGAGGCGTGGAAGGTCCTTCTTCCGATATGGTCTACAGTTCAAATTCATAGGCCTTTAAATCAGTAAATAAGTCATGCAGCTCCAGCTTATTGAGGTCCTTGGATTCTTCCATGGCCATAGTATTTACATCCCACTCTCTGGAAATGGCTCTCATTAATATTCAGGGCCATCACCCTATTAGTGTACTCATTTCCAAGGGCTGTGATCTCGATCACTATGCTGCTGAAGCGTTCATCAAATTCAGTCATTGTTTCTCCAGCCTTCATTTTGATTGAGTCAAATTTCTGAGTGGCCACAGCAAGCTTGTTTTCTTTGGTCTGCTCGTTCCCTTCACATAGCTGGGTAAGCTTCTGTTAGGACCGGTTTTAAAAGGGGATAGCAGGCGCTGTTGTTAAAAGATATTAAAATATTTTGAGCGCTGCTATAACTGGAAGATGAGGTGCAATACCTCTGGTTCTTGAACATTGAAAATAGAGCACCGGAGATAGATCTGGTATGATTTAAAATCATGCGGAAAACACCAGAACTGAATCCTAATATTTTAAAACAACTCAAACAGATTTATGTACAACATAAATCTGTTCGACTGTGCAAGTGTGCTAACTGTATGCATGCTAAATAAATATGAATGTGTATGCGGAATGAATAACAGAATACAATACTCAATTATTTGTTTCTGGAAGTTCGGACTTCAATGTTCTACGTCTCCCCTTCTTCCACCTCGGAAGGATCCACTAGAAGATTTGATCTATACAACGTGTACAGACCCGATCCCGCAACCAGCAGCTACGAGAACTCCTAGACTCTACCAGCCCTCGGCTGTTCACTCAGAACTTGTTTAACGTCTCTGTTCAAAGACTACATACACAGAATTTAACTTCTTCGTGCTTGGATGGGAACTGATTTGATTTGAGATTCATTCACTATACAATTAAAGTGAATGAATCTCTGTGTGTGAGATTTGTACAATGAAGCGCTCAACTCTCTGTTTTTCTATTTCTCACACACTAGGGAAGTTGCTTCTCCAAAAGCTAATTCTAGCTCAGCTGTCAACTGCAATAAGCTCCTCTACGAATGATAGTTGACAGCTTCGCTAATGATTTCTCTTCACTTTTGATTGTTCTTTTCTTTTGATTTTTCTTTTCTGTTGCGACAACAACTCTTCAGCATGACCACTTCTTCAACGGCGTTCTTCTCGTATATAAAGCCTCTTTTTAATAATTCGTCAACTGCTTCGCCGTTGGTTCATTCTTCAATCACTGCGACTGGATACTTTGGCGACTGGATTCTTTGCGCCTGGTTGCAACTCTTCACTACGTCTGCTTTTCCTGCGTCTGGATTTTCTGCGGCTGGATAAGCAAAGCGCTATAGCCTGCGACTGGATGCACTGTAGCTTTTCGACTGGTACATCAACTTGCGACTGGATGCATATCAACAGCTGGTCTACTGTAGCTCACGTCTGGATGTACTGTTGCTTGCATCTGGATGTACTGTAGCTACCTGCTGGTTATTGCCATCGCACAATCCTCTGCTGAATCTTTAGCGCGAAGGCAAAACGCTTTCGTATTCATTTATCCAAACAACATCGTTTTGCTATCGCTAACTTCAAGTTCCCTCGACTGGTTGTACAGTATCTTGCGACTGGATACTTCTTCCTGTACGACTTCGCTTTATCTCTTGCGTCTGGATCATCCATCGACTGGTTCTACTGTAGCTTCCTGCTGATTGTGATGTCACTGCTGATGTCCTAATCGCTTAGCGCTCCAGCTGGTCTTTATCGTTCCAGCTCCAACTTGCGACTCTTCTTAGCTTCTGTTCCAGCTGGTCCTCTTATTGATGTTCCTGCTGGTCCACCTTCCTTCTTTAGCGCTTGCAGCTGGTTCTTATCGTTCCAGCTGGTTCACTATGCTCCAGCTGGTTCAACTTGGCCTCCGCCTGATTACGAACAACTGACTCAACTTTGGACGTCTCCATTGCTAATCCAGCTGTCGTCTAAATGATAAACCAAACCAGCTGCTGAACTTTATCTTGAGAACCATCGACTAGACAAATTCAGCTTCGCGACATCTTTCTTCGATAGCTAGAATCTGTACACTAAGTAGATTGTTAGAAACACAATAACAGGTTTTGTGTAATTCAAAACTTAATCAGGATCTGTTTACACAGATCCATCAGCTTCTCCCATATTTCTTTTGCTATGGTGCACGTCTTGATCTTACTGAACATGTTCTTGTCCAGTGTTTTGTAGAGAATGTCCTTAGCAACATTATCTAGGTTGGCTTTTCGCTTGTCCTCTGTTTCCAATCTAGTCTGGGCTTTTCAACCATATTTGGAGCCCCATCTGAGATTGCAATAGCAGTATTCATCTTCATTGGTCCTTCTGTGATGACGAAGCACATATCATCGTATTGTGCGGCTAAATGTGCCTGCATACGAATTATCCAGTAATCATAATCTTCTTTTGAAAACATAGGAATTTTTTTAAATGATGTGGATTATGCCATATTATAAAAATATGTGAAACGGATATGAAAGTTCGAAATACTGAGTTTTTCCCACTCTGATACCACTTTTTACGATCGAAAACAGTAAGCTTGGAGTTTAGAAGGGGGGATTTAAACTCCTTTAAAAATTGTGTTTTAAAAATGTTTGCAAATCAGCTGATTTAACAGTCAACTGTCCGTACTCAGTCACTCTATTTTTCGTGAACAATAAAAGTATTTTATGCGGAAAATTTCAATCAAACAGTGAACGTGAAATGAATGCGTGAAGTAAAAGATCATGGAAACATATATTTGTTTATGGAAGTTCGAAGCAATGCTTCTACGTCTCCTCTTCTTCCTAATTCAAGAAGGATTCCACTAGAAGATTTTGATTACAGGAGCTCCTGCAATAACCCAATCCCATAGCCACAATTGTGAAAACTCCTAGCACTCTACTATAGAAGCAAGACGCATGCGCGATCTTATCTGTAAATACAATAATTCACTCTGAGATTATTTAGCTTACACATGCTCAACATACTATTTTTTTGATATAGACTTTAATAAATGAATCTACAGAGTAGTTACAAATCAAAAAAAGGACTTTGAAACTTTTTGGATCAAAGTAGTAACGAAGAAGACGATGAACAGAAACGTATGTTTTGTTACTTGTGTATAACAGTCACAACTAACAGTAGTTTGTGTCTTCGTTCATCATTCTTTATTTGTAGGAGATTCAGATCAAAAGATTCTTCGAATGATTTCATCTACTGGCTAGTTGATCTTCTTTCCATTCTTGAAGGACTTTCCTTTCTTCATACCGGAATCATAGGAAGGTTACCGTTAGGTACAGAAATAGCATCCGGTAATTTAGACAATGATTTAGCACATCAATTGCTCTGATCTGATCTGATAGATTCACGTGTAGTATGAATATTTTTACGCTCTATGTTGTTCACTATACGCGATCTGAAAGCTTGTGAGTTATGAGCTGTTACTTGAAATTTTTAAGCTATTCATACGATCTGATCCAAAACTATCTGAGCTGTTCTTTGCTTAGATGAACCTTTTCCAGTCTGATCCGATACTCAATATTAAGCTGATCTGTAAAAAGCATTCCTCTGAGCTAATCTGTAAACTGATAATATAAATATTGACCTGAGAACAGAACTCTTCATGCTCTGATCTGAAAGCTTATATGCTCTAAGCTGAAATCTGTTTGTGCGGTCTGAACTGATCTATGCGTTGTCTTCGCTCTAAGCTGTTCGTTTTCCATAAGCTACTGCAACCTGATCTTTTTATGAAGCTCCGATCTGAATCTACTCTAAGATGATTCCTTTGCTTAAGCTCTGTTCTGATTATGAAGCTCCACTCTGATCTGTTCCATGTCGCTCTAATATGTTTTGCTTTCTCTGAGCTTAGCTATGATGTTCTGAGCTGATCGACATGCTCTGAGCTGATCTGCGACGCTCTAAACTGATATGCTTTCTCTGAGTTGAATTGAGATGCTTTAAACTGATCTGTTTTCTCTGAGTTAAATTGCGACGCTCTAAACTGATCTTCGACGTTCTGAGCTGATCGACACGCTCTGAGCTGATCCATGTCGCTCTAATCTGATCTGCTCAGGTTTGCGTCATTTTGCTATAATCTGTTCTAACTGTTTGTGCTGCTCTGCTGTAATCTATTCGAGTTCTTATATTTTCTTATCACCAAAAATTAGTAAATTTACTCTTAAAGAATATATATATATATATATATGATGCAACAAGGGGGGTTTGCTTCACTGTGAATTCAAACACACGTCTATTTTTTTATTACAAAATATTTATGTCAGTACACATTAAATAGGGTAAATTATTTTAAAGTCCCTAATTCAAAACTTGAATTTACTTTCACTCCCTATATCAACGAAAATTTTTGTCCTAACTCCTTTGTATGCCTACTTCTTTTTTCTAAGTCCCTAATTTTCCCATGTTACCCCGGTTCTTATTTAATATTTACTTTTTTAGCCAAATATACTTCCATAAAATAACTCAACTCTCATACTTTTTTGATCGAAATATTTTCGGGTCATGTCCACCAGATTTTAGAAAATGCTCCTCATAGTCTAACCACACAATAGCAACGGATGATGCCATGTTACTTCAATAATACCATGCACATTCTTGTTTCATTTCCTACCTCAAGGCATGAAGTGAATACATGATAGGGGCGAAAACATGGTAAATTATTCAGATATGAAATATTATTACACTAAGCTCCTACCGGAGGAAGAGAGAACCTATATAGCTAAAAATACAATACTAATAAACTGAAATATAATACAGCTGGGAAATTTTTAAATAAAATTAAAGAGAATAATTGATATCTTCAACATACTTCTATCACTCTTTTTATAGAAGTCTTGAGCGGATTCCTACCCCGAACTTCAACCTTGAACAAATAATCTTATAGTATTTTCCAACTTCCCCTTTAATTATTCATTTGGTGGCTTTGTCTTCCACTGAGTGACTGGTTGTCCTGTAGTGGTAGATCATGTGAGGAATCAGATTTTAGTTTAGTGATTAATCGTATTAATTTGGGATTAGTCGCGTGGATTTTGAGGGTTTATCGAGAGAAATCTGATTCCAGTAGAATTCAGATGTTAGCGTTCAGCTGTAGCGCTAGTTGGTAAAATATGATCAGTTGTTGATGGCGCGGGAGTAATACGCCATCGTTTCATGAAAACCAGCCGTAGCGCCAATACAAGGAACCAGACGTAGCGCATTTCAGACGTCAACGCAAGTCAGCAGTACTGTAGCGAATGAGTGATGCGTCGTCGTTTCGCTATTCAGCAGTTGCGGTTGAAGAGATATCTGCTGGCAGCAGGCGCAAAATCGCTAGATTTAACGAGAAAGCGACATGTGTTGGTCAACATTTTTGGTGTTGACTGCTGAATTGTAGCGCTATCAGCTGTTGCATTGTGAGAAATTGTTCCAGCTGAGTGACCAGCTATTGGTTTGAAGGACCAGTCGCTGATGGTGAAGCGACGTCATTTTGTTAAGTTGAAACGCAACGTTTTGAGTGTAACGCTTTTGTTCAGCTGTTAGCAGCAATGGTGACGTGTTCCTTACGACGTCGTTTGAGTCGTTTAGCGCGAACAGCTACTGGTTGTTTCGAAGGAATCTGTTGTCAGCTGTTGGAGTGCTGCGGCGTAATTTTGATTAGTTGGTGCGGCGTCGTTTTGATGTGTGAAGAAAAAAGCAACGTCTGATGGTTGCTGCTGGTTTTGTTGAGAGCAAGAGCTGGTTTCTGTTGCAAGATACCTATTGTTTCGTCGTCTGATTTTCTTAGAACAGCAGCTGTGGAATTTGAGAGATATATTTATAGATAAGTGTTGATCGACACTTAGAATTATTCTGAACTCGATATTTCTTATCTCCAATTTCAATCCTTGTTCTAGCTACTGTTCACCCGAGCATTTCGTTCTTCGATCTTCGATCTTCGTCGATTTTAGCCTCTGTTTTGAACAGCAGCTGTGGAATTTGAGAGATATATTTATAGATAAGTGTTGATCGACACTTAGAATTATTCTGAACTCGATATTTCTTATCTCCAATTTCAATCCTTGTTCTAGCTACTGTTCACCCGAGCATTTTGTTCTTCGATCTTCGATCTTCGTCGATTTTAGCCTCTGTTTTGGAAGATTTAGGTGGCTCTAGGTTCCTCGAGAGTTCCTCTTTCGATTTCTACCTTGTTAGAGGCTGTAGAGCGAATTGAGGAAGAAGTGCAAAGTTGCTGCTCGTTCTAAGATTCTTGGGAAATATGGTCCGATTGTTCATCCGTTAGTTTCGAACTTCTGGGTAAGAGTTCCTTTCGGTTTTGAGCTTTGCCCTTGTTGTTAATACCTACGTAGACTTGTAGAACCCGGTTGTGTTCAAAGTCGTGGGTAGAATGATTAGAAGTTCAGAACTGGACTGGAAATTGATTTGAATTATGCGATGCTTTAGCAGATTTCAGCTCCTGGGAGTATTCTGCCGTGGTTGAGGAAGCCCGGAGAAATCTGGTAACCTAGGCCGTGAGTTACAGTGACTTGTGAGAAATCTGTTGAGGTAGAATCAGCCGCTAAAGGTACGAATTGGGCAGATTTAACAGCTTTGAGCGTGGACATGGCTGTGATTGATGTTATGAAATCTGCTTATATGATTCTGTGATTTTACGTGACACAGTTTTTTTAATTGATTGAGTTTTACATCATGTTTCCACGTATTGAATTGTATGCATTGTGCATTGATTATGGATTGGTATACATGCATACATATTGAGCCTGACAGATTGATTTATGACCTGATTGAAAGCCACGTTGTGACTGGCCGGCAGATGAGTTGTGCTTGAAAAGTCCAACGCTATCATCGGAGTGGTGACCGACTGATTAGTTGTGTCTGAATACCACCGAGCTGTGATGGGCTGATGGGCTCTGAAGATCAAGGACCGATGATTTCCCCGATTGATACACCGTGCGGGTATAGAGGCTGACTGAGATGATTTTCCAGTTGATTCACTGGTCTAGCTATCCGATTCCTTGATAGCCCTCATGCATTTCATAGCATTGATTATAGCATGTTGCATGATTTGCTGTTTTGATAGCTCTTCGTACTGAGGCTTGACCTCGTATTTCTTTTCCTACTTTTGTGTTGTTTGGGTCTGTGTTACCCATTTGCAGGATCTTCAGGTAACCAGGCTGGACAGGGTGGAGTGCCAGCTGGTCGATCCCCGTTTCCTTAATTCCCAGTTATTTTATTATGTATTAAACCGGGGGATGCCCCGTGTTTTTATGTATTGGGGATCTGTATTTGAATTGAGATTTGATGTTACCTGTTTTATATGAGTTTGAGTCAACTCGTATCTTGATTATGAATATTTTTACTGATGATTTTGAGTTCAAGCCCTATTTTATGCTTCCGCTATTGTGTGCTAAATTGTGTTGTAATCTTGAGTGATTAGCACGGGGCCTGAAATTTTTGGTATCAGAGCTTAAACTAGGATAAGCTCGATTTTCTTTGATCACACTCGAGTCTAGGCACAGAGTTTTGATTTGATTCTTGATTAACTTTGTGACTTATGTGATCTTTTATCTGTCTATGCGATATATCTGCTGTGAGATCTTACCTCTAGAATTTTTTAGATGCCACCGAGAAGAGGAAGAGGTAGGACGACTAGACGTACTGAGGAGGAGTCTAGGGCAGGTAGTGATGATGATGTTCATCAGGTTGAGAATGTTACTAGA
This sequence comes from Dorcoceras hygrometricum, assembly GCA_001598015.1. Classification (NCBI taxonomy): domain Eukaryota; kingdom Viridiplantae; phylum Streptophyta; class Magnoliopsida; order Lamiales; family Gesneriaceae; genus Dorcoceras; species Dorcoceras hygrometricum. The sequence goes on along the minus strand of KV010194.1, from coordinate 54,644 downwards.
CAGATAGGTGAGATGGAGTTGGTCTTAGCTAGGTTTCAGCGGACGAACCCTCCGACATTTTCTGCAGCCGAGGGTGGTGCTATGGCTGAGGCTTGGTTAGTTCAGATGGAGGAGTTGTTCGATACTCTGGAGTATGCTACCAAGAAGAGACTGAAGCTGGCGGTGTTGCAGCTGAGAGACATTGCACAGTGCTGGTGGAGAGGTACTTCTCGTATACTTCGTGATAGTGGGGCTGTGATTACCTGGGAGATATTCTGTGAGGCGTTCAGACAGAAGTATACCCCGGATTCTTACTACAACAGCCGGGAGCGGGAGTTTGACAATCTGAAATAGGGTAACCTATGAGTGGCTGAGTATGCCCGACAGTTTTCTGTGCTTTTGATGTATGTGCCACATGTAGCCAACCAGGAGAGAACGAAGAGGAACAAGTTTCTGAAAGGCTTGAGGCCTGATCTGTACCGGATGGTTTTGTCTGGGTCACCTACGACCTATATTGATGCAGTGAACAGAGCAGTGGATATTGAGGAGAGTCTTCTGGAGGAGGATGCTCCGATTCAGCCGACTACTGGACGCACCCATCAGCCTGTTCAGGATGCGTCGCAATCTTTTTATTCTCCTCAAAGGTCGCAGCAACAGTCGAATCGCCAAAGGTTTCAACCTTGGGGGAAACAGTTCAAGAAGAAGGCGAATTCGAGTTCCTCTGGTTCTGCAAGTTCTGGTTCTGGCAGTGGTTCTGGTAGTGGTTCTGGCGGCATGCCTTGTGGACGTGCGGATGAAGACATCCTACTTCGCAGTGTCATGGAGTTCAGGGGTTTTGCCATAACTGTGGACAGCCCGGACATTTTCAGAGAGTGTGTCCTTTGTTGAGGGGTCAGCCTTCAGTTCCTTCACAGCCGGGATCAGCTGGTGGTACTTCTCAGATACCACAGTTTCCTACCCCTACCCAGCGATCTGGTTTCCAACCCCGTGAGCCTTTGAGGTTTGGAGCACCATCGAGACCTCAGTTCCAGATTCCACAGCAGGCTCAGGCGAACTCTTTGATGAGAGAGCAGGCTGAGGAGACGCCTGCCATAGTGATCACAGGTACATGCTCTATTTTCGATTATCCTGCGAGAGTTTTATTTGACACTGGTGCATCACACTCTTTTATTTCTGAGATATTTGTTTGTGAGCATGGGTTGAGTTCTTCCCCATTGTGTGATGTTGTTTCCGTGTCTACCCCTACTGGTGTGAGTCTGTGGTCCCGTGAAGTGGTGTTGGATTGTGTGCTTCGATTTGAGGAGCATGTTTTGGTGTCCAATCTGATTGTTTTGGGAATCAGAGATTTTGATTGCATCATGGGGATGGATGTATTGTCTAGCTATAAGGCTATTGTTGACTGTTTTTATGGTGTGGTGAGATTTCGCCCTGACTCGGGTGAGAGATGGGAGTTCTACGGTGCTGATTCGCGCCCGAAGATTCCACTGGTGTCCACCATGGAGATGTTTAGCCTGCTATCGCTGGATAATGCTGGATTCATGATTTATGCGCTTGACGTTTCCCAAGAGTCACGATTGGAGTTGAGTGACATTCCGATCGTCCGAGAGTTTCCCGATGTGTTCTCGGATGAGATTCCTGGATTCCCTCTGAGATGCGAGATCGAATTCAGCATTGAGTTGGTGTCCGGTACCGCCCCAATTTCAAGAGCTCCGTATCGATTGTCGCCAGCGGAATTGAAGGAGCTGAAGGATCAGTTGAGATATCTCTTGGAGAAAGGCTTCATCAGACCGAGTATGTCACCTTGGGGAGCTCCGATTCTTTTCGTGAAGAAGAAGGATGGATCTATGATGATGTGTGTTGATTTTAGACAGTTGAATGAAGCGACGGTGAAGAACAAGTATCCTTTGCCGAGGATTGATGACTTTTTCGATCAGTTGCAAGGATCGGTCGTATAATCAAAGATTGATTTGCGCTCTGGTTACCACCAATTATGGATTAGAGACGCTGACGTGGCGAAGACAGCTTTTCGGACGAGATATGGGCATTATGAGTTTCTTGTCATGTCGTTTGGGTTGACAAATGCCCCAGCTGTTTTCATGGATCTGATGAATCACGTCTTCAGTGAATACATCGATCGGTTCGTGATCGTCTTCATAGATGACATCATAGTGTATTCGAAGAGCTTGAGAGAGCATAAGGAGCATCTGAAGTTGGTGTTGCAGCGATTGAGAGACTCGTATTTGTACGCCAAGTTCAGAAAGTGCGAATTTTGGCTTGACCCGATTATCTTTTTGGGTCATGTGATTTCCGCACAAGGGATGTCGACGGATCCGAGTAAGGTCGAAGCATTTCTTAACGGGGAGAGACCTAGGAACGTTTCCGAGATCCGCAGCTTGTTAGGATTGGCTGGATATTATAGGTGTTTCATCGAGAAGTTCTCTTTGATAGCCAGGACTCTGACTCAGTTGACTCAGAAGGATAGGAAGTTCATTTGGACTGAGGAATGCAAGTATAGTTTTCAGACGTTGAAGGAGAAGTTGACTACTGCTCCTATTTTGGCTCTACCGTCTGGATCTGGAGGATTCGTTGTATGCTCCGATGCTTCTCTCAATGGTTTGGGATGTGTTCTGATGCAGAACGGGTACGTGATTGCCTATGCATCTCGACAGTTGAAGCTCACGAGACGAGGTACCCTGTTCATGATTTGGAGTTGGCTGCGATAATGTTTGCCTTGAAGATTTGGCGACATTATCTGTATGGTGAAGAATTTGTGGTGTACACCGACCACAAGAGTCTGAAATATATCTTCACGCAGTCTGATCTGAATATGAGGCAATGACGTTGGATGGAATTGCTCAAGGACTTTAACTGTGAGATTCAGTACCAGCCTGGGCGGATGAACTCGTTGCCGATGCCTTGAGCAGGAAGACCAAGCCTGCGACTTTCGTTTTTTGTAGTGTCTCAAAAGTCTATGAGCAGTTGAGTACTTCTGGTTGGCGATTCCAGCCGGGTGATCAGTACTTTATGGTTTCTTCGATTCAGGTAGAACCACGGATTGTGAGTGACATCAGGGAGGCACAGAGGACTGATCCGTATGTTCATGAGTTGAAGATAAAAGCCCAAAGTGGTCAGTCTGATGATTTCTCTGTTTCTTCTGATGGGTGTCTGAGATTTCGAGGAAGACTGGTGGTTCCGAACTTAATCGATTTGAAAGAGACCATCATGAATGAAGCACATTGTAGTCAGTATAGTGTGCATCCGGGCAAGAGAAAGATGTACCAACCTTGAAGTCTCACTATTGGTGGGCAGGTATGAAGAGCGGCATCTCTGGTTTTGTTGCTAGATGTCTGAATTTTCAGCAGGTCAAGGCTGAGAGAATGAGACCTGGTGGATTGCTACAGAGTTTGGAGGTGCCCCAGTGGAATTGGGAGCACATCGCCATGGATTTTGTAACTCATCTACCTCGATCGAGTAGGGGATGCGATGCGATTTGGGTGGTGATTGATAGACTTTCGAAGTCAGCCCATTTCATTCCCTATGATATGAGGTGTTCTATGAAGAAAATGGCGAAACTGTACATCAACCATGTGGTTAGATTGCATGGAGTTCCTGTTTCGATAGTGTCTGACAGAGATCCGAGGTTCACTTCTCGTTTTTGGAAGAGTTTGCAAGCAGCAATGGGTTCGAGATTGGCTATGAGTACAGCCTATCATCAACAGACAGATGGTCAGTCTGAGCGGACCATCCAGACCTTGGAGGATATGCTGCGAGCAGTTGTGATGGATTTCAGTGGTGGCTGGCAGGATTCGTTGTCCTTAGTTGAGTTTTCGTATAACAACAGCTACCAAGTGACTATCGGGATGGCTCCATTTGAGGCGTTGTATGGTCGAAAATGCAGATCTCCGATCTGTTGGGAAGAAGTTGGTGAGAAACAGCTTTCTACCCCTGAATTTGTGCAGCATATGAAAGATCAGGTTGATTTGATTCGAAGTAGAATGAAAGCTGCTCAAGATCGTTTCTCTAGCTATGCTAACAGAAGACGCAGACCTTTGGAGTTTAGGTTGGCGATCGAGTATTTCTCAAAGTTTCTCTTTTCAAGAGTGTTATGCGATTCAGATTTAAAGGCAAATTAGCTCCTAGATTCGTTGGTCCCTTCGAGATTGTTGAGCGGATTGGACAGTTGGCTTATCGTTTGAGGCTGCCTGATGAATTAGCAGCGACACATGACGTTTTTCATGTGCCAACATTGAGAAAATATGAGCCAGATCCGTCCCATGTTTTGAGAAACGACGAAGTTGAGCTGGATTCTGCCTTGAGCTATGTTGAATATCCAGTGCAAATTCTGGATAGGAAGGAGAAGCAGCTAAGGAACAAAGTGATTCCGCTGGTGATGGTCCAATGGAGCAAGCATGGCCGAGAAGAAGCAACCTGGGAGGTTGAGGAGAAGATGAGATAGGATTGGCCTCATATATTTGAGCACTGATAGTGTAAATTCCAGGTAATTTCTAAGTTTTGATTTGAGCTTGTTTGGATGATTGCGTCTGATTATGATGTTTGATTGAAATTTTCCCTGAGTTTGCCTTTGATTTCGAGGACGAAATCTCTTAAGGTGGGGAGAATGTGAGGAATCAGAATTTAGTTTAGTGATTAATCGTATTTATTTGGGATTAGTCGCGTGGATTTTGAGGGTTTATCTAGAGAAATCTGATTCCAGTAGAATTCAGATTTTAGCGTTCAGATGTAGCGCTAGTTGGTGAAATCTGATCAGTTGTTGATGGCGCGGGAGTAATACGCCGTTGTTTCGTGAAAACCAGCCGTAGCGCTAATACAAGGAACCAGACGTAGCACATTTCAGACATCAACGCAAGTCAGCAGTACTGTAGCGAATGAGTGATGCGTCGTCGTTTCGCTATTCAGCAGGTGCGGTTGAAGAGATATCTGCTGGCAGCAGGCGCGAAATCACGAGATTTAACGAGAAAGCGACACGTGTTGGTCAAACTTTTTGGTGTTGACTGCTGAATTGTAGCTATCAGCTGTTGCATTGTGAGAAATTGTTCCAGCTGAGTGACTAGTTGTTGGTTTGAAGGACCAGTCGCTGATGGTGAAGCGACGTCGTTTTTTTAAGTTGAAACGCAGCGTTTTGAGTGTAACGCTTTTGTTCAGCTGTTAGCAGCAATGGTGACATGTTCCTTACGACGTCGTTGAGTCGTGTAGCACGACCAGCTGCTGGTTGTTTTGAAGGAATCTGTTGTCAGCTGTTGGAGTGCTGCGGCGTCGTTTTGCTTAGTTGGTGCGGCGTCGTTTTGATTTGTGAAGATAAAAGCAACGTCTGATGGTTGCTGCTGGTTTTGTTGAGAGCAAGAGCTAGTTTCTGTTGCAAGATTCCTACTGTTTCGTCGTCTGAGTTTCTTAGAACAACAGCTGTGGGAATTTGAGAGATATATTTATAGATAAGTGTTGATCGACACTTAGAATTATTCTGAACTCGATGTTTCTTATCTCCAATTTCAATCCTCGTTCTAGCTACTGTTCACCCGAGCATTTCGTTCTTCGATCTTCATCGATTTCGGCCTCTGTTTTGGAAGATTTATGTGGCGCTAGGTTCCTCGAGAGTTCCTCTTTCGATTTATACCTTGTTAGAGGCTGTAGAGTGACTTGAAGAAGAAGTGCAGAGTTGCTGCTCGTTCGAAGATTCTTGGGAAATCTGGTCCGGTTGTTCATCCGTTAGTTTCGAACTTCTGGGTAAGAGTTCCTTTCGGTTTTGAGCTTTGCCCTTGTTAATACCTACGTAGACTTGTAGAACCCGATTGTGTTCAAAGTCGTGGGTAGAATGATTAGAAGTTCAGAACTGGACTGGAAATTGATTTGAATTATGCGATGCTTTAGCAGATTTCAGCTCCTGGGAGTATTCTGCCGTGGTTGAGGAAGCCCGGAGAAATCTGGTAGCCTAGGCCGTGAGTTACAGTGCCTTGTGAGAAATCTGTTGAGGTAGAATCAGCCGCTAAAGGTACGAATTGAGCAGATTTAACAGCTTTGAGCGTGGACATGGCTGTGATTGATGTTATGAAATCTGCTTATATGATTCTGTGATTTTACGTGACACAGTTTGTTGAATTGATTGAGTTTTACATCCTGTTTGCACGTATTGAATTGTATGCATTGTGCATTGATTATTGATTGGCATACATGCATACATATTGAGCCTGACAGATTGATTTATGACCTGATTGAAAGCCACGTTGTGACTGGACGGCTGATGAGTTGTGCCTGAAAAGTCCAACGCTATCATCGGAGTGGTGACCGACTGATAAGTTGTGTCTGAATACCACCGAGCTGTGATGGGCTGACGGGCTCTGAAGATCACGGACCAATGATTTCCCAGTTGATACACTGTGCGGGTATAGAGGCTGACTGAGATGATTTGCCAGTTGATTCACTGGTCTAGCTATCCGATTCCTTGATAGCCCTCATGCATTTCATAGCATTGATTATAACATGTTGCATGATTTGCTGTTTTGATAGCTCTTCGTACTGAGGCTTGACCTCGTATTTCTTTTCCTACTTTTGTGTTGTTTGGGTCTGTGTTACCCATTTGAGGATCTTCAGGTAACCAGGCTGGATAGGGTGGAGTGCTAGCTGGTCGATCCCCGTTTCCTTGAGTCCCAGTTATTTTATTATGTATTAAACCGGGGGATGCCCCGTGTTTTTATGTATTGGGGATCTGTATTTGAATTGAGATTTGATGTTACCTGTTTTATATGAGTTTGAGTCAACTCGTATCTTGATTATGAATATTTTTACTGATGATTTTGAGTTCAAGCCCTATTTTATACTTCCGCTATTATGTGCTAAATTGTGCTGTAATCTTGAGTGATTAGCACGGGGCCTGACAGATCACATGTATTCTTTATTTTTGTCGTGGAATCTTTTTATTTTTTGGGGTCTGGGATAAAACGACACATATGTGGTCCTTTAAACTTGGATTTGTTTATGCAAGATGATTCGGTCAGATCTAGGATGAAAAATCTTCCCCAATTCCGGTTCTTTCTGATTCGGGCATTCTGGATAGATCATATTTGTCCAATGTAGGCCATGTTACAAAATTTCCAACGAGTCTCTTTGCTCCCTATAATATTGTTTTTCCACAGGATATTTCTTTCTTTTCAAATATTTCTTCTGCAAATCCTATAGTTTTTCCTGTCATGGTGTTTAACAGTAAAGATCCTTTCACTGAGTTCTGATAGAATTTGAATGGAAATTTACTTTGTCCATTTCCGTGAGACAGACCCATAGTTCTCATGCTCTTCTAGTCGAAATGTCATCATCACTTAATGCAGATACTAGAGAAATTTTGTCTGTCGGAGGATCCTTAATATATTTTTGAGCGTTAGGTATCCGACCTACTAAACTTGATGAAATGAAAGGCTTCATGTGAACCTTCTCTGCTGATTCTGGAGCTGCACTGAAAAAATATCTCTAAAATGTCACCCTAGACAAATATTCATTATTTTCCCAGGTTTTGTATGCTGCTTCTTCGATCCACTTTGATAGAAGTAATATTTTTAAGAAACCCGGAGAAGTAATATAAATTCAGGCCAGATCCCCAAAATCTGCCATAACTTGAAATCTTTTGGATGAGCATTAGGCCTCATCCAAATACATGTGTATTTTCCTATTATGTCAACCCGAAATGTAGCCGGATTAATTCTTGTCCTAGATTTTAGTTTCTCCCATTCTATTGATAAGCCTGAAACGGAGAAATTGTGAGTTAGTTAGTATCAACTGTCAGGACCGGTGCTCTAAATCAAAGATTAATTATTCAATTAATCACAATCATGTGGAAGCATAAAATATGGGTTAAAAATTTCTTTCACGGCCTGAACTGAAAATACAATTCAAAACATATTCATATTCAAAATATAGATTTTAACTCAAAAATCCATACAACGAAACAGTACCAGAAATGTATACAACAACCCAGCGAATAAAAATCTCAAATAAATTATTCACGCAAGGCATCCCCTGTTACACTAGTTCAATACATATACATAATCTGGGACTCAAAATGGGGCTCTACCATCCGACGCACCACTCGGTCTAGCTGGATTACCTGAAGAACCTGCAAAGACCAAACAAAAGACCAAATAAGCCCCAAAAATGGAAAGAAAACGAGGTCAAACCTCAGTACAAAGAGTAATCAAATAACATCAATCAGATAAGGCATGCAATATCTCAAGTCATGCAATGCATGAAAGGTTACCAAGAATCATCGATAATCAAAGCATAGCGACTCAGCTGGGCAATCATAATCCCAATAAATCATTGGAATCCAGATCATAGCGACTTAGCTGGCAATCATGACTCAGTGAAAGCATTGTATTCTCAAGCACGACGGCTCAGTCGGCAAATCACGACTCAATTATTATCGTTTCTGAAAGGAGCAGGCTCAATATGTTATGCATAATGCAAGACAGAATAAGCTCACAAAAAATGCATATAATCAAACATAAACAAATCAGATAATCATCAAGAACAGCACGGCTAAGCAGCTCATCTACGACCAGCACGCATACACAGCAATCAATTCACGCTGGAGATATTCTCATGCTCATGTCAAATATGTTAAAATAAGCTCAATCCATACCTTTCGCAGATCTGGGTACAATACCTCAGCTCATCCTACAGCAGATCACACCCTACCAGCTCTACTCAAGTCTCTGTCGAGAAATCAAGTCAAAAACTACAAGAAATGACCTATTTTGCCAACATACTCAAGAAAATCAGCTCTACTCAGCTTAACAAGTTCGCAGCCTAAAGCTTCGTAGCTCAGAGCAGCTACGTCTAGGCAACAGAGCACTACTCAGCTCAAAAATAAATGCTAGGAAAAGAACTAACATTAGCAGAATACGGCTACCTGAACCGGAGCTCAACTCTTCCGAAAAATAGCAAAACCTAGCTCACGCAGCTTCTCAACTGTTATCTCTATCCGGCCTCCTTCCGACTTCAAACTGGTACAAGAACATTGGTCTCGAAGAGGGCTTTCCAACCTAGGTACCCTCACTCAAATCTGATCAACCAATCTCCGGCAATCGGAAGACAAAGGTGTCAGGTGGACAGTAGCAACGAAGGTTTGAAGATATAGGTCAGGATACTCAGGGGGAAGATAAGATATGTGTGTCATAAAATAACTACGTGTTGGTCAACACTTATATATATATATATATATATATATATGTATATATGTACTCCGAATCAGAGCTACAGTAAATTCAAACCAGCTCAGACTTCACTACTGTACCAGCTCAGGCACACAAAACCAGCTCAGGGAGTTACGCTGTTTTTCAACCAGCACAACACCCAGCCGACCAGCTCAGGTACTTCAAGCAACACACATCTAGCTTGGATCACTCACACAAACCCGGTCTGGTCTACAGTGGTCAGATCAGCTCAGAGCTCTCCACTGTTCCAGCTTAGGTACGCAAACACTAAAACCAGATCGCGTTCCAACTGACCAGCTCGGAGCATCCAGCACATCTTCAAGATAATTCCAGCTTGCACAACACAGGAAATCTCAAAACTGTTCACCTCTAAGCTAGTATCCTTGAAACCAGCTCAACGAAACCTCCCAGCTCATATCTAATCTCTCAAGCCAGCTTATGCCCGATCTGATCTATACCAAACCCGAAGATCACCAACAGCTTGAACCGATTCATAAGCGGATCACTAACAATTCTCAGGATACAATTCAACTCAGGACTAATCTGTCCAACCAGCTTACACCAAAACTGGTCTTGGTTCAACCTCAAAACCCACCAGCAGACCTCTAAGCTGGTACCAGCTTACAGTGCACTTGGAATAGTTTACCACAACCAGCTCGTAACAAAATTGATTCCTATTAACCCAAATTCTCAAGCTAAAACATCTCTACTAATAACTTATCAACCAGATCTGCAAACCAGGTCTAACTCACATCGAAACCCGAACAACTAACAAAACCATCTTGGCAACGAAACCTGGACCAACACACTTCTAACCCGGTCTCTTCACTAGCAGCTTACCCAGCTGAAGTATCTCATTGGGTTAACACTAATATGATCTGGTTTACTCAAAATTACCATCTAAATATTCAGTTCTCACATTCTCCCCAACTAAGAATGTATTTCACCCTTGAAATCAAACCACAACTACAAACCCGAACTGAAATAACACCAGAAAAATCATCCAAAACTAAAATGTGCAAACAATCCAGCATACCTCAATGCTCTCCAAGAGGCCACTAACCAAGAGTACAAAACAACTTAAAACACCAGTCAACCAGCAAAAGTTTACCTGGGTCAATACTCTCATACTCAAACAGATGAGGGCATTCTTGTTTCATATTTTCTTCAACTTCCCAGGTAGCCTCTTCTCTACCATGCTTGTTCCATTGGACCATCAACAACGGAATAGTCTTGGTTCTCAGTTTTTTCTCCTTCCTATCCAGAATCTGCACTGGATATTCAACACAGATCAATGTTTGATCCAGCTCAAATTCATCGGTCCGTAGCACATGGGAAGTATTTGGCTCATATTTCGTCAACATTGACACATGAAACACATCATGCATCGCTGCTAATTCAGCAGGTAATTGCAAAATATACGCAAAAGATCCAATCCTCTTAATAATCTCAAACGGTCCAATGAATCTTGGAGCTAAATTACCCTTGAGCCCAAATCTCATCACGCTCTTGAAAGGAGAAACTTTCAAAAATACTCGATCGCCAACCTGAAATTTTCCAAGGGCCTACGCCATCTGTTAGCATAGCTAGCTTGACGATCTTGTGCAGCCTTCATCCTACCTCGAATCAGCTCAATATTATCCTTCATATGCTGCACAAACTCAGGGGTAGACAGTTGTTTCGCTCCAACTTCTTCCCAACAAATCGGTGTTAGAGTAGATGCCCAACTAGCCAACTTGTGGCGTGTGGGTTTTATAGACTCTTGTACAAACAGTCTTTATATATGATATTCGCATTTACTTATATGGCGTTCTTTACATGGTTTTTCAGATCATTGTATTTAGTTTCGGAAACTGAGTCGATCGGTCCGATCTGATCGGCGATCGGAGTTACGATGAAGTCTCGGTGGTGGAGATGAACTGAATGTTCATTGTTGGACCCGGGCCCGTTGGGCCGGTCCAAGTCCAACACTCTATTTAATTATGATTATTAGACTTGATTAAAAAAGTAAGTAACTCACAACTCTCATCTCTCAAAAACCCTAAAGCTAGCCGCCCCTCCCTCCCTCTCTCACGCCGCCGCCGCCGCCGTCGATCGTCGTGGAAAAATTGTTTCCGGCCAATTCGACGAGGAGAATCCGTTCGTGCTGATCTCGTCAGGGCTTCTAGTGCAGCCTGACGAAGGAGTCTCGGATCTGGTCGTGGACCGGATTGGCGTAAACTACCGCAATCTACCGAGAAGAGCCGGATTATTGTAATACCGGTTGGAGCCAGGCACAAGTGACAGCAAGGTAACATGCTTAAACGCCCTATGTATGACGATTATTGAATTGTCTGTTTTTCGTATTGATCGCCTCCATGCACCTGTTTCTTGTTCTTCCGCTGCCTGGCCGGGGGGCGGATCCGGATCCCCAACAACTGACTCCACCAGCACCAATCCTAACTCTCTAACTCAACAGAAAGCTCTAAACAAAGCTTAAAGGCAGGAACTTTACTTACCCCAACAAGCTAGGATGGAAAGCTAACAGACTACGCACGCAAGACGTCTTAGCGATCTCTTCCAGCTCCTCCAACATCTTCGAAAAGGGTAAGAGACGAAGGTCCTTAGCAAGAGGAGTCCAATGCTACCACTCTCGCTCTCGTCGGAGCTGCCTACCGACGGTAATCGGAAAAGATAAGGTTACTGTGAACAGTAACTAGGATATCACGACAAGGTTTGCTATCGGGAAATATTCTAAGTGTCGGGAGCAATAATAGAGGACGAAGGCTAATACCCCTATATAAGTCTCGCAGCTGACTAATACAAGGAACAGATCCATCGACAACTTCAGCTATCACAGCTGGTAACCCGCTCACATCTGAATCCCACATCAGCTATGTCCCTTCGCCGAAACAGCGAACAACTAAACCAAACGACGTCGCAGAGAACTAACATCACAGCTGGACACGTCACCCGCTACTCACAGCTGAACGACTAACCAACATCTGATCGTAGCGCTACCAGCAGATCTCTCGCACAGCTGGAAACTAACGCAACTCACAGCTGAATCCATCCGCTAGTCCAAACGCTGTCGTTCCAACTTTTCCAAACGACGTAGTTTCGCTACTCGCTAAGAAACACGCTAACACACACGGCATCTGAATTCTATCAAACGCTGCTGCTCCAGATATCTCTTAGCGCTCTCAGCTGATACGCGACAATCAGATTCCTCCAGACATCTGAACACACCAACATCTGGATGCGATCACTCGTCGCTGATCCAACACCCGAACAGATGTCTCCACGCAACATCCAACAACTTAACACAGCTGAATTCAACACTTAAGGAATTATCGTTGTCGAGGATTCACCGCTCGCAGACATGCGTGGATATCCTATGCTATCTGAGGGGATAATAGTGTGCAAATCTCTGGCCAGAGTACTAGAAGTGTTTTAGGTAAATGTGTTTACCTAGTTACACTCGCGATGTCACTATTTGATCTCCAAGATGTATGCATAGCTATCGGATCTCTAGCGACTCTCGATTTACCAATGGTCGTTGATCTGATCGGGATATATGGATTGAAAGGACCGTACTGTACGCTAATCACGACCGACTTGTTCTTGCAGGCACTATCAGTGATACCTAGGGGATCATGGGGCGATGTTGCTAGATGCTTTACCATGATCCGTTGGGCAGGTCCGGAATTGTGATTCCGGAGCCACAATGGTTGTGGGCCCACGGCTAGCTGTATCCCTGAACCATTGAGGGTCACACAAGTACTGGATTCGAGATTCCCGCATGGATACTCAGCTTAATGTGTTGAGCGCGAGAAGAGGATTTCGGGAAGTGCGACTTCCTAAAAGTCAACAGGAGTCAAACCGGGGTTTCCCGCTGTTGAGGGGCAAAACGGTCATTTTGCAATTTAGGGTTAGATGATCTGAAAATTTGTTTTTCACATCATGACATTCAGTTTTGGAAACTGAATCGATCGGTCCGATCTGATCGGCGATCGGAGTTACGATGAAGTCGCAGCGATAGATATCGTCATTTGGACCCGGGCCCGTTGGACCGGCCCAAGTCCATCATTAAGTCTATTTATTTAGACTTAATGACTTCATTGAAAAACACTTGACATAATTGCTACAACCCTAAACCTACTTGCTAGCCGCCCCCTCCTCTCCTCTTCCTCGTCGCCGCCGCCGCCGCCACGCGCCGCCGCCGCCGTCTTCGCCGGAAAAACTGTTTCCGGCCAATTCGACGAGGAGAATCCGTTCGTGCTGATCTCGTCAGGGCTTCTAGTGCAGCCTGACGAAGGAGTCTCGGATCTGGTCGTGGACCGGATTGGCGTAAACTACCGCAATCTACCGAGAAGAGCTGGATTATTGTAATACTGGTTGGAGCCAGGCACAAGTGACAGCAAGGTAACATGCTTAAACGCCCTATGTATGACGATTATTGAATTGTCTGTTTTTCGTATTGATCGCCTCCATGCACCTGTTTCTTGTTCTTCCGCTGCCTGGCCGGGGGGCGGATCCGGATCCCCAACAACTGACTCCACCAGCACCAATCCTAACTCTCTAACTCAACAGAAAGCTCTAAACAAAGCTTAAAGGCAGGAACTTTACTTACCCCAACAAGCTAGGATGGAAAGCTAACAGACTACGCACGCAAGACGTCTTAGCGATCTCTTCCAGCTCCTCCAACATCTTCGAAAAGGGTAAGAGACGAAGGTCCTTAGCAAGAGGAGTCCAATGCTACCACTCTCGCTCTCGTCGGAGCTGCCTACCGACGGTAATCGGAAAAGATAAGGTTACTGTGAACAGTAACTAGGATATCACGACAAGGTTTGCTATCGGGAAATATTCTAAGTGTCGGGAGCAATAATAGAGGACGAAGGCTAATACCCCTATATAAGTCTCGCAGCTGACTAA
>KV010194.1:17638-33736 GCA_001598015.1 Dorcoceras hygrometricum | reverse complement strand
ACCCTTACCCCTGAACGGCAGGGCGCTTACGCTAATAGACTACACAAGGGAGATGTCTTCGTGATCCTCTTCCAGCTCCTCCAACGTCTACGAAGGAGGTATAGAACGAAGAACCTTGGAAAGTGGAGTCCAACACTACCACTCTCGCTCTTGTCGGAGCTTCCTACCGTGGAAATTGGAAAATATAGGGTTCGATGAACAGTAACTAGGGTATCACGACAGGGTTTGGCAATCGGGAAATATCCTAAGTGTCGGGAAACAATAATAGAGAACGAAGACCAATTACCCTATTTAAATCTCACATCTGTCTGAAACTGGGAAACAGATCCACCGACAACTTAAAGTCCACAGCTGATATCCCACACATCTGAATCTCATATCAGATATGTCCCTACGCCAAAACAGCGATCAACTAAACCAAATGACGTCGCAAAGAGCTACTGTCGCAGCTGGACACGTCACCCGCTACTCACAGCTGAACGACTAACCAACATCTGATCGTAGCGCTACCAGCAGATCTCTCACACAGCTGGAAACTAACGCAACTCACAGCTGAATCCATCCGCTAGTCCAAACGCTGTCGTTCCAACTTTTCCAAACGACGTAGTTTCGCTACTCGCTAAGAAACACGCTAACACACACGGCATCTGAATTCTATCAAACGCTGCTGCTCCAGATATCTCTTAGCGCTCTCAGCTGATACGCGACAATCAGATTCCTCCAGACATTAACGCAACTCACAGCTGAATCCATCCGCTAGTCCAAACGCTGTCGTTCCAACTTTTCCAAACGACGTAGTTTCGCTACTCGCTAAGAAACACGTTAACACACACGGCATCTGAATTCTATCAAACGCTGCTGCTCCAGATATCTCTTAGCGCTCTCAGCTGATACGCGACAATCAGATTCCTCCAGACATCTGAACACACCAACATCTGGATGCGATCACTCGTCGCTGATCCAACACCTGAACAGATGTCTCCACGCAACATCCAACAACTTAACACAGCTGAATTCAACACTTAAGGAATTCCAATGGCTACACCAAGCACATCTGCTCTCAGCTGGTTCAATCCCGATTCATCCAAGACCAAAATCTGATCCACGAATATTCGGGTCTCACATCTCTCCCCCACTAAGACACGATTTCGTCCTCGAAATCAAACAAGTCCAAAAATAGAAGAACTCATGCCAACAACCAAGAGTTCAAGATAACTGGAAACAAGCTACCTACTGGAATCTATCACAAAGCTTAATCAAACATATGCGGCCACTCACGCTGCATCTTCTCTTCCAGTTCCCACGTAGCTTCTTCTCTACCATGCTTGCTCAACTGGACCATCACCAACGGAATGGTCTTATTCCTCAGCTGTTTCTCTTTCCTATCCAAGATCTGCAAGGGATACTCAACATAGCTCAAAGTCTGATCAAGCTCTACCTCGTCTGTTCCCGACATATGAGACGAATCTGGCTCATACTTCCTCAACATCGAAACATGAAACACATCATGTAAGGAAGACAAATCTGACGACAACAACAGCAGATATGCCAAAGGGCCAATCCTATCAACAATCTCATACGGTCCAACATAACGAGGAGCTAATTTACCCTTCAGTCCAAATCGCATAACACTAAGGAACGGAGAAACCTTAAGGAAAACACGATCACAAACCTGAAACTCTAAAGGCCTACGCCTCTTATTCGCATAGCTGGCTTGGAGATCTTGTGCAGCTTTCATACACTGGCGAATCATATCCACATGATCCTTAATCTGCTTCACAAATTCTGGAGAAGGCAGCTGCTTCTCCCCCACTTCTTCCCAACACACTGGCGATCTGCACTTCCTGCCATACAGTGCTTCAAATGGTGGCATACCAATCGACACTTGTAGCTGTTATTGTAGGAAAGCTCCACTAGAGACAACGAATCTTTCCAGCTACCTCCGAAGTCCATCACAACAGCTCTTAGCATATCCTCCAAAATCTGGTTAGTTCGCTCATATTGGCCATCTGTTTGGGGGTGATACGCTATATTCATAGCCAATCTAGTACTTAAAGCTGTCTGCAAACTCTTCCAAAACGTGGAAGTAAACTTCGGATCTCGGTCCGAAACAATTGAAACAGGCACGCCATTCAAACGCACTACAAAATCTATGTACAGCTTCGCCATTTTCTTCAAAGAAAACGTCATACCATAGGGAATGAAGTGCGTAGACTTCGACAGTCTGTCAACAACAACCCACACCGCATCGCATCCTCTGCTGGAACGAGGCAGATGCGTCACGAAATCCATCGCCGCATGCACCCAATTCCACTGGGGCACTTCCAGACTCTGCAATAGACAACCAGGTCTCATCCTTTCAGCCTTAAATTGCTGACAATTCAGACACTTGGCCACAAAATCAGTAACGTCACTCTTCAATCCAGCCCACCAGAAGTGAGACTTCAAGGCATAGTACATCTTCCTCACGCCAGGATGAACACTGAATCTACTGCAGTGCGCTTCTTTAAAGATCTATTCCTTCAGATCAATCAGATTTGGCACAACCAGCTGGCCACGAAAACGCAAACAGCCATCAGCTGAGACAGAATAGTCCTCAAGCTGTCCAACTCTTACCTTCAGCTTCAACTCATGGATGGAAGGATCTGTCCTCTGAGCTGCTCTAATGTTCGCAACTAACTGTGGCTCAACTTGGAAAGAAGAAACCACAACATAATCCTCAGCCAGGTAAAATCTCCAACCAGTAGTGCTAAGATGCTCACGGTCCTTAGAAGAATACAACGACGCCAGCATCGCTCCTTGAGCCTTTCTTCTCAATGCATCAGCAACTACATTCACTTTCCCAGGCTCGTATTTGATCTCACACTCAAAATCCATAAGCAGCTACATCAATCTACGCTGTCTCATAGTCAAATCAGGCTACGAAAACCGATACTGCAGGCTCTTGTGGTCCGAATACACCACAAACTGCTCGCCATCTAGATAGTGGCGCCAAATCTTCAAAGAAAAGACCATAGCTGCTAGCTCCAAATCATGAACTGGGTATTGAGTCTCATGCGGTTTCAACTACCGAGAAGCATACGCAATGACCCGACCATGCTGCATCAACACACAGCCCAATCCATTGAGCGAAGCATCTGAACAAACAACGAATCCACCTGAACCAGACGACAAATCTAACAAAGGCGCAGAAGTTAGATTCTCTTTGAGCAACAGAAAACTGCTCTCACATTGCTCACTCCACACAAAACGCTTATCCTTGTGGATCAGCTGCGTCATAGGCTTAGCTATGTTAGAGAATCCTTCGATAAAACGACGATAATAGCCAGCCAGTCCCAAAAAGCTACGAATCTCAGACACATTCCTGGGACCTTCCCAACTGACAACAGCTTCTACCTTGATGGGATCGATAGAAATTCCATCTGCTGAAATCACATGCCCCAAAAACACCACGTGATACAACCAAACTCGCACTTAGAAAACTTAGCATACAACTATGAGTCTCTAAGGGTCTGAAGAACTAACCTCAAATGCTCTTTGTGCTCCATCAGAGTCTTCGAATACACGAAATGTCATCGATAAACACTATCACAGACTGATCGATGAACTATCGAAAGACCCTATTCATCAAGTCCATGAAAACTGCAGGGAAATTGGTCAAACCAAAAGGCATAACTAAAAACTCATAATGCCCGTACCTCGTACAAAACGCAGTTTTCGCAACATCTTGCTCTCGGATATGCAACTGATGGTACCTCGAACGTAGATCGATCTTCGAATACACGGCAGTACCTTGCAACTGATCGAACAGATCATCGATCCTAGGCAAAGGGTACTTATTCTTAGCTGTTGCATTATTCAGCTGTGTAAAGTCGATGCACGTCCTTATTGTGCCATCTTTCTTCTTAACAAACAAGATCGGAGCTCCCCACGACGACATGCTAGGCCTAATAAATCCTTTCTCCAGAAAGTCGTCAAGCTGCACCTTGAGCTCTCTCAACTCAGCAAGCGCTAAACGATACGGTGCACGTGAAATCGGAGCTGTACCAGGCACCAGCTCGATACTGAAGTCAATCTCCCTTCTCGGAGGAAAACCGGGAACCTACTCAAACACATCGAGGAAATCGCAAGCAACAGGAACATCGCTAAGCTCCACACATGAAGAAGCAGATGCGTCCAACGCATAGATCATAAATCCTGAATTCTCTAGAGACAACAGGCCAAACATCTCCATCACAGAGATCAACGTAATCTTCGACTGGGAATCATGGCCGTAGAAGTTCCACTTCTCGCCAAACTGAGGCCTAAACCGCACTATGCCGTGGAAACATTCCACCGAGGCCCTATAGCTGGACAACACATCTATTACCACTATACAGTCAAAATCCCACAACACTAGCATGATCAGGTTTGCCACTAAAACGTTATCGCCGAACCTAAGAATACCATCCAACAAAACCTCACGGGAGTATAGGCTCGCGCCGGCAGGAGTCGCAACAGAGACAACATCACGCAAAGGTGTGGTATGCAGACCATGCTCGACGACAAATGCATCAGAAATAAACGAATGCGATGCGCCAGTATCAAACAATACTCGTGCAGGAAAATCAAAGATAGAGAAAATACCTGCAATCACTCCGCTCGGCGTGCCCTCCGCTTGCTCCCTCGTAATGGCATTCACTTGGGATTGCTGAGGTCCAGAGAAATGCGGCTGCGAAGACTATCCGAAATGCGACGGACCAGAACGTTTAAACGGCCTAAACTGCGTCTCTCCCACTCTAATGCTGCGGCTGAAAAGCACGACCTCTAGCTGATCCACCACGACCTTGAGGCCGGGCTACGGCTTGCTGAGATCCAGCCAATGGACACACTCTCGCAAAGTGTCCATACTGCCCACAAACGTTGCATGACCCTTGCACTCCAGTACACTGAGTTGAAGGGTGTCTGCCTCCACAGAAACCACAAAACTCCGCTCTAGGGCTACCACTGCTAGAGCTACCAGAAGAACTAGAACCCACCTTCTTCTTGAACTGGTGGCCACGAGACCAAAACCTCTGGCGTCCCGACTGCTGCTGCTAGGGTGGCTGAGACGACTGGGAAGGCTGCGCTCCCTGAACCACTGGACGACTACTCTGCGCCACCTGCGGCCTACCACGAGACCGACGGTTCCTCAAACCTTCCTCGATATCAATCGCACTATCCACCGCCTCTGCATAGCTCTTCGGTGAGCTAGCCAAAACCAAGGAATACAACTCCTCATTCAGCCCCTCAAGAAACCTAGTTCTCTTCGCCCTCTCTCGACCAGAGACATGCGGCACGTACGCAAGAAGGGAAGAAAACCTACGAGAATACTCTCTAGCAGACATAGAGCCTTGCTCCAAGTTATCAAACTCACGCTCACGAGCATTCACGTAGGACTCCGGGACATACTCCCGATGAAAAGCAGCGCAAAAACTATCCCACGAAATCCCTACTCCAGTCTTTTCTAAAGTTCTCGAAGCGCCTCTCCACCAACGCTCCGCACCTTTCCTCAGCTGGAAAGTAGCTAGGCTCAACTTGAGCTCATCATCATACTGAACACGGTTAAACAAACCCGTGACATGCTGCAACCACGAATCTGCATCAGCACTAGACTCATCCCCATTGAAAACCTGAGGATTCATACGCTGAAACCTTGCCATGACAAGCTCCATATCGTTCACACGAGCGGCCAACTCGTCAACCTCATCCTCGACTCGTCTACCACGACCACGGAGGGGAAAGCTACGTTGATCATCCTCATTATGACCTTCCGACTCTTCCTTAAACTGCCCTCTACCTCTACCCCTACGTCTAGGCGGCATCTAAGAAGGAACTAGAAAGGTAAGATCACAACAAACAGATACAGCACAAGTAAATTCAGCATATAGATCACATAGTCAAGCACATGAAACACACAACACTGTGCCTAGTCTCAAGTATGATCAAAGAAACCGAGCTTATCCCAGCTTAAGCTCTGATAATAAAAATGTCAGGCCTCGTGCACAACACAGAGTTAAACCACGCAATACAATAGCGGAAGCAATAAAAAGTGGCTTAAAATTTTTCACTTGGCCTGACGGTTTAAAATATATAATTTAAGATACAATTATACTCAAAATATCCCAGTATTTTAAACACTCAGTACAACAGTACAACATTTAAACAGATACCAGTACTACAACATACAACTCAGTCCCACAAGCACAAGTCATTCCCCGGCTAACAGTACTAGTACATATATGCTATACGCTAACTGGGACACTCTATCCACCTCCTGGGGCACCTCCAGCTGGGTCAAAACCACGGCAAGCTGAGAAACCTGGAAAACCTGAAACAACACAAAGGCAAACAATAAAAGCCCCAGAGGGACCTCGGGGTCAAACCCCAGAGAGCAGCACAAACAGAATAAGGAAAGCAACAGATAATATGCAAATGCTATGCAAGGGATCAAGGCTACAACCGAACGCTGGGAGCCAAAGAATCTCAACAGCTGCTCAACATCAGGATCTGATCAATAGAAAGACACTCAGTGGCCACGAGGTATACTGAGCACATGCGAGCTACTCACTCATCTCCAGTACACTGTACCAGATGCAAAACAAACAGCTCCACCTGCCGTTGCCCACTCATGAGGTTTGGGAGCCACCCACTCCGCTCATAGCGGCTAATAGAACCAACAGGGAGATGAGGGACACGGGAGTTACCCGCTCGGCCTCTGAGGGACACGGGAACTAACCTCTCGGCCTCTAGCACAACATCCTGGTACTCAGATCAAAACAACAGGGCACAACTAGCAAAGAACAGCTCAACAGGATAATGCGTGTATGCAAATGCAACAGCTGATATCATAACACAAGAACAACAGATAACAGCATAGAGCATACACAGCTACGCACATAATCCATGCTCAATCCTAAGCTGTAAACAAGCTCACATCCGTACCTCAAATCTTTTGAGCTACAATTAACACAACGCAGATTGCCACAATGAAGTCCCGAGCACACAGATGTGTCATCTGCTCAACGGTAACACACAAAACCTCAGGGACCGAAGAACAGAAACAGCTACTGGGAGTTACGGACTCCACCAGCACCAATCCTACCTCTCTAACTCAACAGAAAGCTCTAAACAAAGCTTAAAGGCAGGAACTTCACTTACCCCAACAAGCTAGGATGGAAAGCTAACAAACTACGCACGCAAGATGTCTTAGCGTTCCTCTTCCAGCTCCTCCAACGTCTTCGAAAAGGGTACGAGATGAAGCACCATAGCAAGAGGAGTCCAACGCTACCACTCTCGCTCTCGTCGGATCTGCCTACCGACGGCAGTCGGAAAAGATAAGGTTACTGTGAACAGTAACTAGGGTATCGCGACAAGGTTTGCTATCGGGTAGCAATAATAGAGGATGAAGGCTAATCCCCCTATATAAGTCTCGCAGCTGACTAAAATAGGGAAAAGATCCACCGACAACTTCAGCTATCATAGCTGATATCCCGCTCACAGCTGAATCCCACATCAGCTATGTCCCTTCGCCGAAACAGCGAAAAATAAACCAAACGACGTCGCAGAGAACTAACATCACAGTTGGACACGTCACCCGCTACTCACAGCTGAACGACTAACAAACATCTGATCGTTGCGATACCAGCAGATCTCTCACACAGCTGGAAACTAACGCAACTCACAGCTGAATCCATATGCTAGTCCAAACGCTGTCGTTCCAACTTTTCCAAACGACGTAGTTTCGCTACTCGCTAAGAAACACGTTAACACACACGGCATCTGAATTCTATCAAACGCTGCTGCTCCAGATATCTCTTAGCGCTCTCAGCTGATACGCGACAATCAGATTCCTCCAGACATCTGAACACACCAACATCTGGACGCGATCACTCGTCGCTGATCCAACACCCGAACAGATGTCTCCACACAACATCCAACAACTTAACACAGCTGAATTCAACACTTAAGGAATTCCAATGGCTACACCAAGCACATATTCTCTCAGCTGGTTCAATCCCGATTCATTCAAGACCAAAATCTGATCCACGAATATTCGGGTCTCACATCTCTCCCCCACTAAGACACGATTTCGTCCTCGAAATCAAACAAGTCCAAAAACAGAAGAACTCATGCCAACAACCAAGAGTTCAAGATAACTGGAAACAAGCTAGCTACTGGAATCTATCACAAAGATTACACAAACAGATGCGGCCACTCACGCTGCATCTTCTCTTCCAGTTCCCACGTAGCTTTTCTCTACCATGCTTGATCCACTGGACCATCACCAACGGAATGGTCTTATTCCTCAGCTGTTTCTCTTTCCTATCCAAGATCTGCAAGGGATACTCAACATAGCTCAAAGTCTGATCAAGCTCTACCTCGTCTGTTCCCGACACATGAGACGAATCTGGCTCATACTTCCTCAACATCGAAACATGAAACACATCATGTAAGGAAGACAAATCTGATGACAAAAACAGCCGATATGCCAAAGGGCCAATCCTATCAACAATCTCATACGGTCCAACATAATGAGGAGCTAATTTACCCTTCAGTCCAAATCGCATAACACTACGGAACGGAGAAACCTTAAGGAAAACACGATCACAAACCTAAAACTCTAAAGGCCTACGCCTCTTATTCGCATAGCTGGCTTGGAGATCTTGTGCAGCTTTCATACACTAGCGAATCATATCCACTTGATCCTTAATCTGCTTCACAAATTCTGGAGAAGGCAGCTGCTTCTCCCCCACTTCTTCCCAACACACTGGCGATCTGCACTTCCTGCCATACAGTGCTTCAAATGGTGCCATACCAATCGACACTTGGTAGCTGTTATTGTTGGAAAAATCAACTAGAGACAACGAATCTTGCCAGCTACCTCCGAAGTCCATCACAACAGCTTTTGGCATATCCTCCAAAATCTGGATAGTTCGCTCATATTGGCCATCTGTTTGGGGCTGATACGCTGTACTCATAGCCAATCTAGTACCTAAAGATATCTGCAAACTCTTCCAAAATCTGGAAGTAAACCTCGGATCTCGGTCTGAAACAATCGAAACAGGCACGCCATGCAAATGCATTACAAAATCTATGTACAGCTTCGCCATTTTCTTCAAAGAAAACCTCATACCATAGGGAATGAAGTGCGTAGACTTCGACAATCTGTCAACAACAACCCACACCACATCGCATCCTCTGCTGGAACGAGGCAGATGCGTCATGAAATCCATCGCCACATGCACCCAATTACATTGGGGCACTTCCAGACTCTGCAATAGACAACCAAGTCTCATCCTTTCAGCCTTAACTTGCTGACAATTCAGACACTTGGCCACAAAATCAGTAACGTCACTCTTCAATCCAGCCCACCAGAAGTGAGACTTCAAGGTGTAGTACATCTTCCTCATGCCAGGATGAACATTGAATCTACTGCATTGCGCTTCTTTCAAGATCTCTTCCTTCGGATCAATCAGATTTGGCACAACCAGCTGGCCACGAAAACGCAAACAGCCATCAGCTGAGACAGAATAGTCCTCAAGCTGTCCAGCTCTTACCTTCAGCTTCAACTCATGGATGGAAGGATCTGTCCTCTGAGCTGCTCTAATGTTCGCAACTAACTGTGGCTCAACTTGGAAAGAAGAAACCACAACATAATCCTCAGCCGGGTAAAATCGCCAACCATTAGTGCTAAGATGCTCACAGTCCTTAGAAGAATACAACGACGCCAGCATCGCTCCTTGAGCCTTTATTCTCAATGCATCAGCAACTACATTCACTTTCCCAGGCTGGTATTTGATCTCACACTCAAAATCCTTAAGCAGCTCCATCCATATACGCTGTCTCATATTCAAATCAGGCTGCGAAAATATATACTGCAGGCTCTTGTGGTCCGAATACACCACAAACTACTCGCCATACAGATAGTGGCGCCAAATCTTCAAAGGAAAGACCACAACTGCTAGCTCAAAATCGTGAACTGGGTATCGAGTCTCATGCGGTTTCAACTACCGAGAAGAATACACAATGACCCGACCATGCTGCATTAACACACAACCCAATACATTGAGTGAAGCATCTGAACAAACAACGAATCCACCTGAACCGGACGGCAAAGCTAACACAGGCGCAGAAGTTAGCTTCTCTTTGAGCAACAGAAAACTGCTATCGCATTGCTCAGTCCACACAAAACGCTTATCCTTCTAGGTCAGCTGCGTCATAGGCTTAGCTATGTTAGAGAATCCTTCGATAAACGACGATAATATCCAGCCAGTCCCAAAAATCTACGAATCTCAGACACATTCCTGGGACGTTCCCAACTGACAACAGCTTCTATTTTACTGGGATCGACAGAAATCCCATCTGCTGAAATCACATGCCCCAAAAACACCACGCGATCCAGCCAAAACTCGCACTTAGAAAACTTAGCATACAGCTGCGAGTCTCTAAGCGTCTGAAGAACTAACCTCAAATGCTCCTTGTGCTCCATCAGAGTCTTCGAATACACCAAGATGTCATCGATAAACACCATCACAAACTGATCGATGAACTCTTGAAATACCCTATTCATCAAGTCCATGAAAACTGTAGGGGCATTCGTCAAACCAAAAGGCATAACTAAAATCTCATAATGCCCGTACCTCATACAAAACGCAGTTTTCTCAACATCTTGCTCTCGGATACGCAACTGATGGTACCCCGAACGTAGATCGATCTTCGAATACACGGAAGTACCTTGCAACTGATCGAACAGATCATCGATCCTAGGAAAAGGGTACTTATTCTTAATTGTTGCCTTAACAGCTGTCTAAAGTCGATGCACATCCTCATTGTGCCATCTTTCTTCTTACAAAAAAGATCGGAGCTCCCCATGGCAACATGCTAGGCCTAATAAAGCCTTTCTCCAGCAAGTCGTCAAGCTGCACCTTGAGCTCTCTCAACTCAGTAGGCGCTAAACGATACGGTGCATGTGAAATCGGAGCTGTACCAGGCACCAGCTTGATACTGAACTCAATCTCCCTTCTCGGAGGAAAACCGGGAACCTCCTCAAACACATCGGGGAAAACACGAGCAACAGGAACATATCTAAGCTCCACGCACGAAGAAGTAGATGCGTCCAACACATAGATCATAAATCCTGCGTTCTCTAGAGACAACAGGCCAAACATCTGCATCGCAGAGATCAACGGAATCTTCGACTGGGAATCATGGCCGTAGAAGTTCCACTTCTCGCCAAACTGAGGCCTAAATCGCACTATGCCGTGGAAACAATCCACCGAGGCCCTATAGCTGGACAACACATCCATTCCCACTATACAGTCGAAATCCAACAAAACTAGCCTGATCAGGTTCGCCACTAAAACGTTCTCGCCGAACCTAAGAATACCATGCAAAAAAACCTCACGGGAGTATAGGCTCACGCCGAAAGGAGTCGCAACAGAGACAATATCGCGCAAAGGTGTGGTATGAAGACCATGCTCGACCACAAATGCATCAGAAATAAACGAATGCGATGCGCCAGTAAAAAACAATACTCGTGCAGGAAAATCAAAGACAGAGAAAATACCTGCAATCACTCTGCGCGGCGTGCCCTCCGCTTGCTCCCTTGTAATGGCATTCACTTGGGCTTGCTGAGGTCCAGAGAAATGCGGCTGGAAGACTGTCCGAAACGCGATGGACCAGGCTGATGAAACGGCCTAAACTGCGTCTCTCCCATGCTCTGCTACTGTGGCTGAAAAGAACGACCTCTAGCTGATCCACCATGACCTTGAGGCTGGGCTATGACTTGCTGAGATCCAGCCAATGGACACACTCTCGCAAAGTGTCCACACTGCCCACAGACGTTGCACAACCCTTGCACTCCAGTACACTGAGTCGAAGGGTGTCTGCCTCCACAGAAACCAAAAAAATCCGCTCTAAGGCTACCACTGCTAGAGCTACCAGAACCAAAGAACTAGAACCCGCCTTCTTCTTGAACTGGTGGCCACGAGGCCTAAACCTCTGGCGTCCTGACTGCTGGGCTGACTGCTGCTGCTGGGGTGGCTGAGACGACTGAGACGACTGGGAAGGAATCGACGATCCCAGCAGGGAGATGTGCCACCTGCGGCCTACCACGAGACCAGCAGGGTGGCTACGATCCCAGCAGGGAGATGAGAGTGCGGTATCGCCGCTCGCCCTCACATCCTGATAAGAAAACAATAACAATGCAACAATGGTACAAACCAAAAGCTGGAAAGGAATACCATGCGTGTATGCAACAGGCGGGAATGCAAGCATATAAACATATGCAACGCAGCAAATACACAAATAGCATACACAATTCTCAACAGGACACAACCAGCAGACACGGCTATTCCACATACCAGCGACCACAATTTATCCAAGCCATAACTTCGCTGTAAAACAAGCTCAAATCCGTACCTTATACTGAGCAACAACTAACCCTGCGAGAAATCCCGAAGACTCTGGTAAAAGCCTGATAAACACACGGCATACACAACGTAAATCTAACAGGTTGCTAATCAAGCTCACGGCTGGGAGCCTCACTCGACCAGCTGCTCCAATTACCTCAACAATTACATAACAACTTAATAATTATCAAATACACAAATAGCATACACAATTCTCAACAGGACACAACCAGCAGACACGGCTATTCCACATACCAGCGACCACAATTTATCCAAGCCATAACTTCGCTGTAAAACAAGCTCAAATCCGTACCTTATACTGAGCAACAACTAACCCTGCGAGAAATCCCGAAGACTCTGGTAAAAGCCTGATAAACACACGGCATACACAATGTAAATCTAACAGGTTGCTAATCAAGCTCACGGCTGGGAGCCTCACTCGACCAGCTGCTCCAATTACCTCAACAATTACATAACAACTTAAGAATTAAGGCTAGAAACAAGGTCTCACCGAAAACCAGACCGTAGCTCTACCAAATCGACACAACACTCGAACGGCAGCAACTTCGCGTTCCTCGACTAGCCAATTACAGCTTCTAAAACTGGTATGAATTGGAAGAGCTTCTCAATAGGAGTCCAACGCTACCTCGCACGAGCCAAAACAACCACTAGAACGATGGGAAATAGCCGGAAAGCTCACGGCTGAACAGTGCTCTAGGGTTCGAAAGATAAGGAACGAAAGGCTGGAAATATTTGCTAAGTATGGAATTGATACCACAATTCGAAGACCCAGTCTTCCTATAAATAGCACTTGCTACGACTGGAAATCAATAACAATTATTGTCCCCCGCCAAAACCAGTCGACACTAAACAAATTTCCCAAACCAGCAGACGCAAGAACCAACAACTGATCTATTCAACAAACGCTAAAATGACTAACGGCTGGTTCTCAAAACGGCGTCGCACCAACTTACTCAAACGACGTCGCATACTACCAACAGCTGGGTATCCAGTCGCAAGACAAAACAACGCAACGCTTCTCTTTGCTGGATCCAGTCGCAACCTCAAAACGCAGCGTTGCAACTAATTCGAACGACGTCGCTCCACTGACGTCATCCAGTCGCAAACTCTCGCGAAATACCAGCAGCAAGCAATAGCGTCCAAACTCACTCGCAGCTGGACTCCCAGTCGCAACAACGAAACGACGACGCATCCTCTTCGAGCTACAGGAAAGTTGACCCGCGTTGACCTCTACATCTGCTGATCGACCAGCAGGAACTCAAACGCGATCTACCAGCTGGTACCAGACGCAACATACAAACGACGACGCACCAACTAATCTAAACACAGTCATTTTAGCCCTCAACGCAACTACGCTTAAGCATCTGCTGATCACAACAAACGCAACCAGACTTCACGCAAACGACGGCGTTTCAAGAATCTCGAGCTAACACGCTTCGACTGGTTTTGCCACCGACCAGTCGCTAGCTTTCCAAACCAGCTGACACGTCATCCAGCAGGTACCTCAAATATGCGAAAATACAAGTCAAAGCATGGTACATCTTCCGTGCACCAGGATGAACACTATGTCTGCTACAGTGCGCTTCCCAAAGGACCTCCCCCTCCAAAACAATCAAATTGGGCCCAACCAACCTGCCACGAAACCTCAAGCAACCATCGGCCGAGACAGAATAATCCTCAAGTTCGCCAACCCTAACTTTCAATTTCAACTCGTGGATGGAGGGATCAGTCCTCTGAGCTGCTCGAATCGTCGAAACAATCTGCGGTTCCACTTGGAAAGATGAAACCATCACGCAATCCTCAGTCGGGTAGAACCTCCAACCCGTAGTGTTAAGATGCTCTTGATCCTTAGAGATGTACAACGACGCAAGCATCTCACTAGCCTTCCTGCTCAACATATCAGCCACTACGTTCGACTTCCCAGGCTGGTATTTAATCTCACAGTCAAAATCCTTAAGCAGCTCCATCCATCTACGCTGTCTCATGTTCAAGTCAGGCTGCGAAAACAGATACTGCAAACTCTTGTGGTCGGAGTACACCACAAATTGCTCGCCATACAGGTAGTGACGCCAGATCTTTAACGCAAAGACCACCGCTGCTAACTCCAAATCATGAACTGGGTAACGAGTCTCGTGCGGTTTCAACTGCCGTGAGGCATACGCAATGACTCTACCATTCTGCATCAACACACAACCCAATCCATTTAGCGAATCATCAGAACAAACAACAAAACCACCTGATCCGGACGGCAAAGCCAACACATGCGCAGTAGTTAACTTCTCCTTGAGCAGTTGAAAAGCATTCTCACACTGCTCAGTCCAAACAAACCGCTTATCCTTCTGGGTCAATTGGGTCATCGGCTTAGCTATAGAAGAAAACCCCTCAATGAAACGACGATAATAGCCAGCCAGACCTAAGAAACTGCGAATCTCAGACACATTTCTCGGTCGCTCCCAGTTCAACACAGCATCCACTTTACTGGGATCCACAGAAATGCCATCCGCTGAAATGACATGGCCTAGAAAGACAACACGTTGCAACCAAAACTCGCACTTGGAAAATTTCGCATACAACTGCTGCTCTCTCAACCTCAGAAGAACCATCTCCAAGTGCTCCTTGTGCTCCCTCGGAGTCTTCGAGTAAATTAAGATGTCGTCAATAAAGACGATCACAAACTGATCTATGAACTCTCGGAAGACTCGATTCATCAGATCCATGAAGATGGAAGAGTTCCAAGCAAGACACCATCGCGGATTCAACCACTGAGGCTGAGTACATTGCAGCATCAGCTGCTGCTAAGGAGGCCGTTTGGATAAGGAATTAGATGCCCAACTAGCCAACTTGTGGCGTGTGGGTTGTATAGACTCTTGTACAAACAATCTTTATATCTGATATTCGCATTTACTTATATGGCGTTCTTTACTTTCATTATGTGTGTAATGATTTACAATTGCGTTGAGTAAAGACCTAGAATGCACTAAAGCTTATGTTAGATGTGATAGTGGGTATGACGGCTATCATGAAACACATCTAATAGTCGCTGTGTATTCTGAACATGTTCCTAGTCGATTGGGCCGTCAAAATGAGGATAAGGCCGCCCGAGTTCGAGACCCGTATCTGCGATGCGAAGTACCATGTTTCATTGGTAGGGAACATTGTGATGTTCTGAGCATGCAGATAGATAGTGACCTGGTGATCTATCGAACTACCCTCGTTCGGACTTTCCAAGTGGTTACCATTTGTCGAGTGGATAAGTCCGAGGTCTTGGTTGTACTGATTAGTCCTCACGACTCGAAACTTCATTGAGACTCTACATGATAGGCGTCTCACTTTGACCCGTTTGCCGACTCACTTGGGGTCATAAGGCATCGGGATTGGGTGAGACCCCGATGCATGTAGGAGTCGGTGCATCGTTGTCGAGGATTCACCGCTCGCAGACATGCGTGGATATCCTATGCTATCTGAGGGGATAATAGTGTATAAATCTCTGGCCAGAGTACTAGAAGTGTTTTAGGTAAATGTGTTTACCTAGTTACACTCGCGATGTCACTATTCGATTCCAAGATGTATGCATAGCTATCGGATCTCTAGCGACTCTCGATTTACCAATGATCGTTGATCTGATCGGGATATATGGATTGAAAGG
>KV010194.1:3725-16053 GCA_001598015.1 Dorcoceras hygrometricum | reverse complement strand
ACACACGCCTTGCGCCGCCGCCGCCGCCGCCTCGAGTCGCCGGAATCCGGCCAGGCCAACTCGACGAGGAGAATCCGTTCGTGCAGAATTCGTCAGTGCTTCTAGTGCAGCCTGACGAAGGAGTCTCGGTTCTTGGACCGGATTCGGAAATTCGTTTCCGGCCAACTCGACGAGGAGAATCCGTTCGTGCTGATCTCGTCAGCGCTTCTAGTGCATCCTGACGAAGGAGTCTCGGTTCTGGTCGTGGACCGGATTGGCGATAATCTACCGCAATCTACCGAGAAGAGCCGGGTTCTTGTAATACCGGTTGGAGCCAGGCACAAGTGCCAGCAAGGTAATCGTTTTGAACGCCCTATGTATGACGATATTTGTATTGTCTGTTTTTCGTATTGATCGTCTCCCGGACTTTTTCTATGTTCTTCCGCTGCCTCGCCGGGGGGCGGATCCGGATCCCCAATAATCGGTGATCTGCACTTTTTGCCATACAAAGCTTCGAATGAGGCCATCCCGATAGTCACTTGGTAGCTGTTATTATATGAAAATTCAACCAAAGATAAATAATCTTGCCAGCCACCACAGAAATCCATCACAACAGCTCGCAACATGTCCTCCAAGTCTGAATGGTCCTCTCGGATTGGCCATCTGTCCGAGGGTGATATGTTGTACTCATAACCAATCTGGAACCCATAGCTGTTTGCAAACTCTTCCAAAATCTTGAAGTGAATGATGGATCTCTATCAGATACTATCGAAAATGGAACTCCATGCAATCTAACCACATAATTAATGTACAACCTTGCCATCTTCTTTCATGGAACACCTAACGTCATATGGAATGAAGTGGGCTGACTTAGAGAGTCTTTCAATCACCACCCAAATCGCATCACATCCCCTACACAATCGAGGCAAATGGGTCACAAAATCCATGGCAACGTGCTCCCAATTCCATTGAGGCACCTCCAAGCTCTGTAGCAATCCTCCAGGTCTCATCCTCTCGACCCTGACCTGTTGAAAGTTCAAACATCGACCTACAAATCCAATAGTGAGACTTCAAGGTATGGTACATCTTCTTCTCATCCGGATGTACACTGTAGCGACTACAATGGGCCTCGTCCAAGATAGTTTCCTTCAGGTCTATCATATTCGGAACCACTAATCTTCCACAAAATCTCAGACATCCATCAGAGGCAACAGTAAAATCATCCGACTGACCATTCTGGGCCTTTATCCTTACCTCATGGATGTAGGGTCAGTCCTATGTGTTGCTCTAATGTTCGTTACAAACTTTGGTTCAACCTGAAAAGAAGAAACTGCAAAGTACTGATCATCCGGCTGAGAACGCCATCCAAAAGTCCCTAGATGCTCATGGAATTTTGATATACTCAAAGATGTTAGCATCGCAGGCCGAGATTTCCTACTCAAGGCATCAGCCACTAAGTTCATTCTCCTAGCCTGATACTGAATCTCACAGTCAAAATCCTTGAGCAACTCCATCCAACGACGCTGCCTCATGTTCAGATATGACTATGTGAAGATGTACTTCAAACTCTTGTGGTCGGTGTACACCACAAACTTCTCACCATACAGGTAGTGACGCCAAATCTTCAAGGAAATTACTATAGCAGCCAACTCTAAATCATGAACAGGATATCTGGTCTCATGGTGTTTCAGCTGTCGAAACGCATAAAGCTATCACTCGCTCGTTCTGCATCAACCCGTATCCCTAACCACTAAGAGAAGCAGCGGAGCATACCACAAAACCTCCAGAACCCGAAGGTAAATCCAACACAGGAGCAGTAGTCAACTTCTCCTTGAGAAACTGAAAACTCGACTCACACTTGTCTGTCCAGACAAATCTCTTGTCTTTCTGAGTCAACTGCATCATCGGCCTGACTATTGAAGAAAATCCCTCGATGAAACGCCTATAATAGCCAGCAAAAACCAAGAAACTATGGATCTTCGAAACATTCCTAGGTCGCTCTCAGTTAAGAACTGCCTCAACCTTACTAGGATCCATCAAAATACCTTGCGCAGAAATTACATGACCCAAAAATATCACCCTATCCAACCAAATTTCACACATGCTGAACTTTGCATACAACTGCGAGTCTCTCAGAGTCTGCAATACTAGTCTCAAGTGCTCCTTATGCTCTCTATAGTTCCTCGAATACACCAGCATATCATCTATGAAGACAATCAAAAAGCGATCAATATACTCACTAAAGACGCGGTTCATCAAATCCATGAAGACAGCAGGGGCATTCGTCAATCCAAACGGTATCACAAGGAACTCATAATGCCCATATCTAGTCCGAAACGCCGTCTTCGCTACATCACCGTCTCTAATCTGCAACTGATGATAACCAGATCGCAGATCAATCTTGGAGTACACTGCAGATCCCTGTAGCTGATCGAACAGATCATCAATCCTCGATAATGGATAATTATTCTTCACAGTCGCTTTGTTCATCTGTCGAAAGTCGACACACATCCTCATAGATCCATATTTCTTCTTCACAAAGTGAATCGAAGCTCCCCAAGGCGGCATACTCGGCCTAATGAAACCCTTCTCCAGAAGATCACGCAACTGGTCCTTAAGTTCTCTCAGCTCAGCTGGCACCAATCGATATGGAGCTCTAGAAATCGGGGCAGTCCCTGGCACCAACTCAATGCTGAAATCAATCTCCCGTCTCGAGGGAAAATCAGGAATCTCATCAAGAAAAACATCTGGGAACTCTCGGACAATCGGAATATCACTCAATTATAGTCGCGATTCTTGGGTCACATCGAGGGCATAAATCATAAGCCCTGAATTCTCGAGCGATAATAGGCTAAACATCTCCATGGGACACAAGTGGAATCTTAGATCATGAATCTACACCGTAGAAATCCCACTTTTAACCAAATTCAGGCCTAACCTCACCACTCCATAGGAAAAAATCGACAGTATCCCTATAACTGTACAACAAGTCCATCCCCAAGATACAATAAAAGTCTCTAATCTCCAAAGAAATCGAATTTGTCACCAGCACATTCTGATCAAATCTGATCACACAATCCACAACCATCTCATGGGACAACAACCTCATACCCGCAGAAGTAGAAACGGATACAACATCACACAGTGGGGTAGCACTCAACCCACACTCATACACAAACAAATCAGATATAAAGGAGTGTGTGCTCAAGTATCAAACAAACTCGGGCAGAAAATCAATGATAGAGCAGGTACCTACGATCACTCCTCTAGGAATATCATCAGCTTGCTCCCGAGTCAAGGCATTCACCTGAGCTTGCTGAGGTCCCAAAAACTGAGGTCTAGAAGGTCCTCCAAACCTATACTCTTCACGAGGCTGAAATCCTGATCGCTGGGACGGGGCAGGAGGTTGCGGCCTCTGCGAAGAACCACTAGTCGAACCGTTCTGGGACAAATTAGAGGGTTGTCCCCTCATTGAAGGACACACTCTCGCAAAATGTCCAGGTTGCCCGCACTTATGGAAAAGACTCTGAACTCCACGACACTGGCAGTCAAATGCCTACCTCCGCACTGAACACAAGTCACCTCTGCATAACCACTCCCTCCTACCTCCGCACTGGACACAAGTCACCTCTCCATAACCACTCCCTCCAGAACTAACGGAACGAAAGAACTCGAGTTTGATCGTCTCTTGAACTGCTTCCCTATAGGATTGAACCTCTGGCGATTAGACTGCTGCAACGTCTGAGGATGATAAAATGCGTACATCCCTTCAGGCACGGGATGGAAACCTCGTCCATCTATCGGCTAAACCCGCGTCTGTGCATCGAAAAAACTCTCCTCAATGTCAACCGCCCTATCCACAGCATCAGCATAAGTCGACGGAGAACCAGCCAACACCAACTGAAACAAATCTAGTCTCACCCCCTTCAAGAACTTGTTTTGCTTCGTCCTCTCCTGGTTCGCAACGTGAGGGACATACGCAAGGAGTGAGGAAAACTGTCTAGCGTACTCTGCTACCTTCAGAGTCCCTTGCTTCATATTATCAAACTCCCGCTCTCAGTTGTTAAAGTACGACTCAGGGGTATACTCTCGACTAAAAGCAGCACAGAAGCTCTCCCAAGTGACCAAGACTCTGGTCTCACGCATGACTTTGGAATTACCCTTCCACCAACGTTGAGCATGCTCCCTCAACTGAAGAACATCCAACTTCAGTCTCTTCTCATCAGTATACTCAACGGTATCGAACAAATCCTCCATGTGTTCCAACCAACCTTCAGCCATCAAACCACCCTCGGCGCCAGTAAACATAGGGGGATTCATCCTCTGGAACCTAGCCAACACTAGTTCCATTTCACCAATCTGTCTAGTCACATCTTCCACCCCAGCCTCTGTCTGTCCAGCTCGATGATGCAAAGGCACACTCTATTGAGCAACATCCTCGTTGTTCTCCGGGGCTCTAGACTGCCCAACTACCTGCCTCACAACTCTACCTCTTCTTCTCGGTGGCATCTAGACAAGAATCAAAAGGTAAACACATAGGTAGATAAAGAAATCATTGATATCACAACAATCACAGAGTTAATCATGAATATAAATTCAAACTCTATGCCTAGACTCAAGTGTGATAGAAAAGAATCGAGCTTATCCCAGTTTAAACTCTGATACCAAAATTTCAGGTCGGTGCTCTAAATCAAAGATTAATAACTCAATTTATCGCAATCACGCGGAAGCATAAAAAATGGGTTAAAAATTTCTTTCACGGACTGAACTGAAAATAAAATGCAAAATACATTCATACTCAGAATATAGATTTTAACTCAAAAATCCATATAACAAAACAGTACCAGAAAGTATACAACAACTCAGCAAATACAAATCTCAAATACATTATTCACGCAGGGCATCCCCTGGTAAACTAGTTCAAAACATATATATAACTGAGACTCAAAACGGGGTTCTACCAGCTGACGCACCACTCGGTCCAGCTGGATTACCTGAATAATCTGCAAAGGCCAAACACAAGACCAAATCAGTCCCAAAAAGGGAAAGAAAACATGGTCAAACCTCAATACGAAGAGCAATCAAATAACAACAATCAGATAAGGAATGCAATATCTCAAGTCGTACAATGCATGACCAAGAATCATCGATAGTCAAAGCACAGCGACTCAGCTGGGCAATCATAATCTCAATAAGAATCCAGATCACAGCGACTCAGATGACAATCACGACTCAGCGAAAGCATTGGATTCTCAAGCACGGAGGCTCAGCAGGCAAATCACGACTCAATGATTATCGGTTCTCAAAGGAACAGGCTCAATATTATGCATGAATGCAAGACAGAATCAGCTCACAAACAACACATATAATCAAACATAAGCAAATCAGATAATAATCAAGAAGAACATGACTAAGCAGCTCAGATTACGGCCAACACGCATACACAACAATCAATTCATGCTGGAAATATTCTCATGCTTATGTCAAAGCTGTTAAAATAAGCTCAATCCGTACCTTTCGCATATCTGAATACAATACCTCAGCTCATACTACATCAGATCACACCCTACCAGCTCTACTCATGTCTCTGCCGAGAAATCAAGGCAAAAACCACAAGAAAGGACCTAATCTGCCAAGATACTCAAGAAAATCAGCTCTAGTCAAGCTTAACCAGTTCGCAACCTAAAGCTTCATAGCCCAGACCAGCTACGTCTAGCCAAAAGATCACTACTCAGCTCAAAAATAAACGCTAGGAACAGAACTAACACTATCAGAACACGTTACCTGAACCGGAGCTCAAATCTGCCAAAAAATAGCAAAAACCTAGCTCACACAGCTTCTCAGCTATTATCCCTATTCGGCCTCCTTCCGACTTCAAACTGGTACAAGAACGTTGGTCTCAAAGGGTTTCCAACCAAGATACCCTCACTCAAATCTGCCCAGCCAATCTCCGGCAATCGGAATACAAAGGTGTCGGGTGAACAGTAGCAACGAGGGTTTGAAGATATAGGTCGGGATACTCACGGGGGAAGATAAGATATGTGTGTCGTAAAAATAACTAAGTGTTGGTCTACACTTATATATATACTCCCAGTCAAAGCTACAGTACATTCAAACCAGCTCAGACTTCACTACTATACCAGCTCAGGCACACAAAACCAGCTCAGGAAGTTATGTTGTTTTTCAACTAGCACAGCGCCAGTCGACCAGCTCAGGTACTTCAAGCAACACACATCTAGCTTGGATCACTCACACGAACCCGGTCTAGTCTACAGTGCTCAGATCATCTCAGACCTCTCCACTGTTCCAGCTTAGGTATGCAAACACTGAAACCAGATCGTGTTCCAATAGACCAGCTCGGAGCATCCAGCACATCTCAAAGCTTAGCCAGCTTGATAACACAGGAACCTCAAAACTGTTCACCTCTAAGCTGGTATCCCAGAAACCAGCTCAACAAAACTTCCCAGCTCAGAGCTAATCTCTCAGGCCAGCTCATGCTCGATCTGATCCATACCTAACCCGAAGATCACCAAAATCTTGCACCAATTCATAAGCGGATCACTACAGTTCTCAGGATACAATCTAGCTCAGGACTAATATGTCCAACCAGCTTACACAAAAACTGTCTTGGTTCAACCTCAAAACCCACCAGCAGACCACTAAGTTGGTACCAGCTTACACTGGACTTGGAACAGTTTACCTCAACCAGCTCTTAACAAAATGGATTCCTATTAACCCCGAATCCTCAAGCTGAAACATCTCTACTGATAACTTATCAACCAAATCTGGAAACCAGCGCTAACACACATCGAAACCCGAACAACTACCAAAACCAGCTTGGCAACGAAACCTGGACCAGCATACTTCTAAGCTGGTCTCTTCACCAGTAGCTTACCCAACTGAAGTATCTCTTTGGGTTAACACTAATCTAATCTGGTTAACTCGAAATTACCATCTAAGCATTCCAGTTCTCACATCAAACTTAGTTTTATCCTTTTCAGTTTGAGTTCTAAGGTTGATCTCTTTCTCTTCAATCGCCATGACGAGGGCTTACATGAGGACTCGGGACAAGGATCAAGAGTCTCAATTTTTGCTTGGGTCGACTATCACAAGATGATCCCGACTTAGTAATTTTTCTAAGGGTAGTTCAATCCTCTACTACAGATGTAAAACCCTATATTCTAATGTTCTCCATTTTAGAAACCAATAGTTTTTGTATGGCCTGGAGTATTGACCTTTGTAATACAGACCACAGCTGAGTGTAAGACTATAAGAAACCCGTAACTATGCTCTTATCAGCTTGTTGTATCCTATCCACAACTTTTGCATTTAATTCAAGCTTGTTGAACTCGGTTTGAATCATTTCAAGGTGTTCCCTCAAATGCCTCTACATTTTCATAATGAAATCGACATCAGCTTTGTCCATCTCTTGTTAAAAAATCTGCAAGAATATTTTCACGAGATTTAATAATAATAATAATAATAATATTAATTATATAAT
This sequence comes from Dorcoceras hygrometricum, assembly GCA_001598015.1. Classification (NCBI taxonomy): domain Eukaryota; kingdom Viridiplantae; phylum Streptophyta; class Magnoliopsida; order Lamiales; family Gesneriaceae; genus Dorcoceras; species Dorcoceras hygrometricum. Next base: position 8,573 of record KV010194.1, on the reverse strand, counting down.
TTTGGCATAAATATTTCCATCTTAGTAAAACTGTTTTCTGTGTTTTAGAATCAGTTTTATTTCTTAGGAAAGTTTTAACTTGAGTATTATCAATTTTTAAAGTAAATTTCTTTGCAAATAAAAATAAGGGTCATTCTTCAAAAGTTCTTTTTACTACTTAAAATTCTTTTTCATTGATATGTCATAGTAAGACTTCTACATCGGAGAATAATCCACCATGATATCAACATGGTTTTTCTCCATCTGGAGTGTGCATCATAAGAACCGTCGCACACCAATGATCACTGGAATGGCTAAGGCTTTTAGTGTGTTCTTCTGTCCATACAAATCTTGCATCTTTATTTAATAATAGTCTGAATAAATTTATTTTTATTGATTATTTATAAACATTACAGCAAAATTAAAAACTCCTAAATAACTTTGAAGTTGTTTCTTAGTTCTTATTTTTCTGGAAAATTCTACCCTTTTTCACAATGTGGCTTTGTAAAATTATTCCCGATTCATTGATTTCTACTCCAAAAAACTTCGATTTTGTTATGGTAATTACTACTGGGTAAAAACACATCAAATTTTAGAATCTTATTAATTTTTTGATAATTAATGACTAACCTAGGTTTGTCTCTTTTAAATCTCACAATGGTTTCGTACAAGAAAACTTGGACTTTATATAGTGATATTCCTGCTTTGGTAGACCAAGGTCCAAATATTTCTTGATAATTTTTGCATATCCTTCTGATCAATTATTCATCGGGATAGATTTGCATCTTACAAAGTCATACTCTTAGCCCTTATTAACTTTAAGATTTTCTCTGAGTTGGTTCATGTACCACCATTCCAAGGGATTTTATCGTAGTTCTCCTTAAGCCTTCTCTCGACATCTTCAAGCGACACTTTTGATTTTATTTATGTATCCTTCCATGTAAGAATATTTTAATTCAATTTCTTATAGTAGGAGATTTTTTTATGTTCTTATTTGAAGCATTGTTTCTCTTAACCTTCTGGAATCCTTCATTTTTTGATGTAAAAGTTTTCCTTCATCACCACGTTTGATGTCAAATTGAATTGACATTTTCCTTGAAACAATGCTTCTTTCAACCTTTGAAAATGATATTGTGATCACACGGCCTTCTTGTGTATAGATTTTTAAACCTTTGCAGGAAATTATTTCCTAACAAGATGTCTGCTACTTTATCATGAAAATAAATGGTGGTGTCTTTACCTTATACCAAGGTGTTTGTCCAGCACCTCCGATTAGAAATTCTGCCTTCTTAATCCCTTTTCTTATGATTAAGATTCTTTTTGAGAAATTTCTTCCAGAAATTTGAGGTAAATATTCTTATACTTCATTTGGAAAAACTCTTCTTTTTTGCTCTACATATTCCTGCTCCTAAATCAATATAAGCAGTGAAATATTCTGCCCTATATTATTCATATAACATTACTACTATAATATAATGTGTTAGGCTCAAGATAATTAAGTTGGATTAATCGGGTTTAGAGAATCAAATCGAGTGCAAGATGATCTGAGTAGAGCAGTCTGGAGCTGGACTGTTAGCATGAGCACTGAGCTGGTGTTTTAGCACGAGCTGATTTCATTGAATTAGCTTAGACGTGAACTGTTCTAGGAGATGTGGTCTGAGTGCAAGCTGATCTGAATTTTGGACACGAGCTGGATTCAGCTTAGGGATGTACTTGGTGTCCTGAGCTGAGTAGTCAGATCGTAGGTGTTTCGTGCTATTGGGTAAATCGGCTTAGGTGTAAGCTGATGTTGATGAAAAACTTAGGTGAGATTTGTTTTATGCTTTCGGATCGGGTGCGATCTAGATGGAAGATCAGATCAGACGAGATCTTTTTGGAGTGCACGAGCTGACCAGTGCGTGATCTGATCGTTTGCTGCGATCTAATGTTACTATGCATGGTGCTAAGCTGATCTGTGGGCTCCGTGCTGATCTGTTGGCCCTGTGTTGTTAGCGCATAAGCTGTGAGCTGATCCGTTGACGTTGTGCTAATGTTGTAGAATATATATTTGGTAAGAATTGAATAGAGAGTCAGCTTAGAGTAGTACTGGACGTCCCGAGCCGATATCATCTTAGAGAATTGGGCTGGTCGGTGGTCACTGTAGATCATATCACGGATCTTAAATTGTATATACGTATACTTTGACCAAGTTTTAGTCATTTCTCGACACTTAGATATTTTCTTCCCCTCGAGAGCTCAATATGTTACCTTCTTCGCGAAACCCTCATTACTGTTCACCTGACCTTATCTTCTCGGATAGCCAATGGTAGACGACTCAGGTTGGTCAAGGTTGGTACCTGTAACGCCTATAAAATCCCGATTACGTGAAAATGAGTGCATGACTAGAAAGAAAATTATTTTATAAAATTATATGCTATTTTATGTGATTTATTTATAGTTTTAATGTTGCATGATATATGTATGTTTTAAGTCTGTTTGAGTTCCGGACGCGTGGACGAAACTAGGGACGACCGAGATAAAACTATTTGAGATTTTTAAGTCCTCAGATTTTTAAGAGTGAATTTATTATTTTTAAGCAATAATTTCCAAAAATTGGGGTTTTAGGATTATTTTTTAGGGGAACCTGTTTTTCGCCTATACGGGCCATTTTAATGAGTTTTTCTATGTTTTTCAAATATGGGAAATATTATTACGAAAATTGAAGTTGTGGAGGCTTTCTTTGGGAGTTTTTAAAACATATTTCAATTAGGAGGAGGGTAGTCTTGGAAAGACTCTTAATTTTCTTAATTAAACCATTGATAGGGGTCTTTTTGGCACAACTCATTCTCCCCTTCACACCAAATTCTAAAACCCTACTCCTCCCCGCTCTCCTAGCCGCCTCAAGCCACTCCCCTCTCCCTCAAGTGTTGGTCCTGTTTTTGAGGAACTTAGCAGAGCCGCTGGTTTAAAATGAGCGATTAAAAATTTTGCGCTGCTAATACGGAGCTGCAATAGCTCAAGGTTCTTGAACATCTAAAATAAACAGAGCACCGGAGACAGATCTGGTATGATTTAAAAATCATGAGGAAAATACCAGAACCGAATCCTATATTTTAAAACAACTCAAACAGATTTATGTACAACATAAATCTGTTCGAGACTTGTGCAAGTGCTTGTGTGCTGAACTGTATGCGATGCTAAGTATAAAATGCAAGTGCTGAATTGTAAACGTGTGTTATGCGTGCTAAAATAATGCGAGTGCTGAATGAATAAAAGAGATACGATACACAGTATTTGTTTCTGGAAGTTCGGACCTCAATGTCCTACATCTCCACTTCTTCCACCTCGGAAGGATCCACTAGAAGATTTGATCTCACAACTCGTGTACAGACCCAATCCCACAACCAGCAGCTGTGAGAACTCCTAGACTCCACAAATGTACATCAGCCGCAACTGTGTGACTAACTACATACACATGACTTTAACGTCATCGTGCTTGGACGGGACTGTTGGAAAACGTTTTGAGATTCATTCACCAATAAAGTGTGAATGAATCTCTGTGTGTGAGATTTGATACAATGAAACGCTCAACTCTCTGTTTCTCACACACTAGGGAAATGCTCCTAAACGAGCTGATGAAGATTCAGCAGTCGACACAATAAGCTCCTCTCAAGAATGATTGTCGACTGCTTCATCTTTCCGTGTTCTTCCCTCTCGTTGTTGTCTCTTTTAATTTTCTCTTTTCTGTGCAACAACAACTTCAACAACAACACTATTCTTCAATGGCGTTGCCTTCGCATAAATAGCCTCTGTTTGAAATATGGCCGTTAGATAGATTCCAAATCTCTTCTGCGCTTGACAAGGCTAATTCGTCGCTTCTTTCCATTCCCGTGCAACGCTCCTCTGTAAATTTGTACTATTTCCCAGAATAGTACAAATCTTGTTCCCTTGAATTGAGGCAATTGCACGACTCTATTTCAGCCATTGATTCTTTCCATCTTGAGCGTTGATTGCTTCTTGTAATTTTCGCCATTTGAATTACGCTCAGCAGTTGACATCCATCTCTCGTAAATCGTCAACTGCTTCGCTGCTGATTCATTCTTCAACTGCTTCTATAATAGATATGATGACGTCACGGTTGCTACCACCAGCTTCTTCAATAGATAAGATGACGTCATAAAACCTGATGGTTTCTCTTGAGTGTTGTACCTGCTGAATCTTATCGCGAAACCATCTGCTGAATCTTATCGCGAGTGCAAAACGTTGTCGTATCAACTTATTCAAGCGACATCGTTTTGCAATCGCCAACTCCAAACACCAACTGCTGGTTGAAGCTTTCTGCTGATTCCATTCTACTGTAGCCATCTGCTGGTTTCCTCGAGAGTCCAAGACGTCGTAGTTCCTCTTTAATCAAGCGCTGTCGTTTTGCACTCATTAGCAAAACATGCTATCCACCAAATGCTTGTGCCTGCTGATTTCCCTTGGAACTTCATCTGCTGAACTCTAACCGTCTGCTGATTCTCGTCGTTCTTCACTGTTACGTTTGCTGTTGTTAGCTTCTTGTTCAACATAGCTCATCAGCTGTCAACGGTTTCTTGAATAGCGAATGTCAACAGATTCGTCAATAGTACTTATAATTGCGACTGCTAACAGATTCGTCAGCAGTAATATAAATGGCGACTGCTAACAGCTTTGTGAATAGTAACTGACAACAGCTTCGTGAACAGTAACTTGCTGCTGGAATCTTCTTCTCATCTGCTGATTGTGATGACGTCATCAGTGCTGCTCATTTCTTTCTCCAGAATGTATGCTGACGTCATCACAACTGATAACAGCTCCTGCGCTTCTGCTGATTTTTTTATTCTTTCAAACAGCAATGCTGACGTCATC
>KV010193.1:274892-333454 GCA_001598015.1 Dorcoceras hygrometricum | reverse complement strand
CTTGTGATTCCACGCGGAATTCAAGCATATCATGCCCAATAGCAGCTTTCTGGTCCTGTTTCTCTTTACAAATAGTATCCAATTCCTTAGATAGAGCAGCCTTATGAACTTGCATCTCCTTACGGAGAACATTATTTTGAACAAGAACGACCCGGTCCTGATTATCCGAACCTGTAAGAAACGCAGTATCAAGGTTTGAAATTTTCTTAGAAAGAGCGGCCTTGGGTTCGTCTATGTGAAATCTGGTTTGCACTTGCTCAAGAGAGATCTGATCAACTATAGCTCGGAGCTGTGCAAATGCTTCTGTATAATCCGTTAAGGGAACAACAGTTGGTAATGAGATCTGAGGAGTAACAACAGTTGTCTCTTCGACCGGAAGAACTTCATCGGAAGATGAGATCTCAAGAATATCATCGGCGGTGAAATGCATAGGAGAATCACTGGAAGAACAATGACTAGGATTCAGATTCTCATATCGTGAAGAGATAGAACTGGAAGAAATCAGATGAGCATCTAACCCTCTCCAAAAAACACCAAAAAATCCCTTCTGGTCTTCTTCTAAAGCTATAACTATTCCTACTTCAACTAAATCTGTACAAAGATTATAAGTACTAACTGGAATAAGATGACCAAAAATATTGAACTGTACAATATCGACACAAACTTTAGCCCATTGATTACGAACAATTCCTGAGAAAGGCGGTCGAGAATCTAGATCCTGAATAGGCTTAATAAAAATGCAGATCGAGGCAAGTGGATCCACAGATGGCTCCTGAGGCAGCTATGTCCTCTCGCTAGAAATAGCTGAACTGCATTCGCGTATCCACCGATATGTGCCATCTATAACTGTCCAAGATCCATCAATTAAGATCAGTCGCCTAATCCAGTACTTGACGCTTGGATGAAATTGTGAAAGAATTCCCTACTCTGTACACCAGTCCCAAATAGATTTGAAGAGAAAGGCCGTGTCCACTTCAGCTGATGTTGCCTCATATGCTCCACCAAGTTTGTCAACGCAAGGCGATGAGCTTCTGAGATCATATCCAAAATTTGAAGATCAATAGCTATTGTGGACGTGCCAGATTCCAAATTACTATGTCTGGTCTCCAAAAATTTCCTTAACAACAGTTCCCTATACTTCACGATTATGTACATGCACCTCTGAACAGCTATTTGCAAAGAATCTGAAATTGTGAAAGAATTCCCTACTCTGTACACCAGTCCCAAATAGATTTGAAGAGAAAGGCCGTGTCCACTTCAGCTGATGTTGCCTCATATGCTCCACCAAGTTTGTCAACGCAAGGCGATGAGCTTCTGAGATCATATCCAAAATTTGAAGATCAATAGCTATTGTGGACGTGCCAGATTCCAAATTACTATGTCTGGTCTCCAAAAATTTCCTTAACAACAGTTCCCTATACTTCACGATTATGTACATGCACCTCTGAACAGCTATTTGCAAAGAATCTGTCTCTGCCCATACCAAAATCTATTCCTCCTTGGCAACAATATCGGAAACTGACTCCAAAACTGGCAAGCGGCATAGACTGAACGAATGAAAGAATGAAACAATTTCCTCTATAAATTTCTCCCGTATCTGTACAACAAACTCAATATCAGCACAAATCAACGTGAACATCTCTTTGGCCGGGTGCCCTTTAACCACCTCCGTGATAAGGGGCTCCTTCCCCTTGGCGTCAACATAAATCTTTGGAAGGTTGGCCTTGTGACAATCCGTTTCCCTGATCTGAATACCATGGCCAAATTTTATCTTTATAGGCTCTGCAGCGGTATAAGAAGGAAGCATCATTTCCTCAGAGATCCGCTTCAAGATATCATCGATGGACATGGACTCTTCATCTGACAAGGTTGTCTCAGTACGCGCCAGAACCTTGCTCAAGGGCTCTGTGTCCTCAGAGTCAATAATCTTCTCCTTCTCCTTCTCCTTCTCCTTTTCCTTCTCCGTCTCAACTAGAGGTCCTTATTCATTGGATAACACCTTGAGACTGTTGTCTTCATCATAATTAGTGATAGATGAAACATCTATCCTGCTCTCCGTCTCATCTGTCTCAATCTCAGTAGTCTCCATCACCACTGGTTCAACGATTTCCATCTCCTCCGTCTCTATCTCAGCTATCTCCATTATCACCTGTTTAATAATATTTTCAACAGTTTCATCATCAGACTCACCTCACAACACCAATTTCCTCTTCGGTACGCAGCGTCGTTGAGCGCGAGCGGTCATAGCTGGTACAACAGATATGGGTTCCGGATTTTGTACCACTGGTAAAATCGACAAGTCCTTTTCTGCGGGAGCTCTCCCCACAGTAGTCCTCTTCTTCTTAGCGGTAGGCTCAACAACAGCAGGAGCTGGTCTCCTCTTTGTCGTAGCCTTCTTAACCATTTTCTCCACTGAAACTTCCAACACCTCTTCAGCATTGATAGACTTGTTTTTGGCAATGTAAGTGCCAACAGTTTTAGCGGTTAGGATCTTGAGAGGAGGGAAGGCCTTCGACTTGCCCAAATCCAAGTTTGGTGCTCCCTTCAGAATGATATAAATCTGCACTGCAAACCCTCGGGCTTCTTTGAAGATGGAATCACCATGTCCTTCAAGAGGTTAAACAACAATCTCCCCCAATTGATTTTAACTCCGCCATGAATTGCAGCCATCATCAGAAACTCCTCGTGGGTAACAACATCGAAGGATACTGCTTTGACTGTGATTGTCTTTGCCAGAATATCGTTAAGCAGTCAGAAATCAACTTCATCTCCCTTTTCTTGCAGGAGGTCTTAAGCTGTTCACATCTGCAGAAAAAGCACTTCTAGCGTAAAACACCAAATCTTTCGACACTTCATTCATGTCAGTCAAACCCTCTATCGGTAACTCAAAAATCCCATCAAACTTCCTCTGAAATTTCAACAGACTTGACCTGAATGGAACTGATAACTTTGTTGTCTCGCACTGAGGCGTTGTGATAGAAATACACCAAGGCTGCCTAATAGATAGCAGAAGAGCATCCCAAGAACCCACGAAGTCCAGACGACTCAATGGCCTTGAACATTTGAAGCATTCCTTCATCTGCCATACTGAACACTGAGTCGAAGTAGACTTGAATAGCGTTGTGAATCAGAGAAGCGGCCATTGCTGTAGGTTAAACGAATGAAGAAACACCGAAAAGATAGATAATCTGCAATGAAAAAATACTGAAACCAAGATATCTTGAGAGTAATTTCGCGCAAGGTAAGAGTTAAAGATAATCGAAAAGGCGTATATAAGAGAAAGGAATATTAAATGGTACGCGTTTACAGTGTTGATGTGACCTTTCTCATGATGACAACACACGTGTCAATCATCCGACGGAGCAATCAGATTTTGAAAAGATTTTGAAATGATTTTGAATTTTAACCACGGGGGTGAAAAAGTAAAAATGAGCGCCATTTAACAATCACGTCACAGCTGTTGATCTTTTTATTGTTCCAGCTGGGTTACTGTCAGATCTGATCACATATAAGAATCAGCTGTATATACGCGAATCTGAATAGATTCAGATCTCACGCATTCAGCTGGCTCAACACTTATTAACTCAGATCTTTTAAAGCTGAGGTTCTCCCAACCCTGATGTTTACCAAATCTGAGATTCTCCGTCGTTCCCCCTGAACAGAAGACTCAAATCTGAATTAAAAAAAAGCTCTTAAACCTGCAAAATATTAGCACAATCATAGATTAAGGAAATTCTAAGAGACCAAGAATGTTTCGAAAATACGAAGGCTTAGCGTCCGGTAGAGGCTTTGTGAAGATATCAGCTACTTGCAGATCTATTGACACATACTCCAGCCGAACGTCCTTCTTGAGCACGTGATCTCTTATGAAATGATGCCTGATATCTATGTGCTTTGTTCTTGATTGTAGCACATGATTCTGAGTGATTGCGATGACACTGGTATTGTCACAGAAAATAGGAGCTTCAGGAGCATCAATGCCATAGTCCTTGAGCTGATGTTGAATCCATAAGATCTGAGCACAGCAGCTTCTAGCCGCTAAATACTCTGCTTCAGTTGTGGATGTAGCCATGGATTTTTTCTTCTTACTGCACCAGGAAATCAGACGATCTCCCAAGAATTGGCATGTACCACTTGTGCTTCACCTATCAATCCTGCAACCTGCGTAATCTGCATCGCTATAACCAATTAGTTGAAAGCTGGAGTCTTTGGGATACCCAAGACCCACATTGGAAGTTCCTTTCAAATATTTTAAAATCCTTTTTATTGCAATGTAATGCAACTGTTTTGGATCAGCTTGGAATCTAGCACACATACAGACAGCAAACATGATGTCTGGTCTGCAAGCAGTTACGTAAAGCAATGAGCCAATAATACCACTATACAATGATACCACTATTGCAGTTCCAGAGTCGTCTTTGTCCAATTTAATTGAAGCACTCATTGGGGTCGCTGCTGCTGAACAATTGTCCATTCCAAACTTCTTCAGAAGTTCTTTCGTATATTTAGCTTGATTGATGAAGATCCCATTCTCAAGCTGTCTAACTTGTAAACCCAAAAAGAACTTCAGCTCTCCCTGTCAGGTCCCGTGCTAATTACTAACAATTAACACATAATAAACGCATAAACACGGAAGCTTAAAATCAGGGCTTAAAAATTTTTCGAAATACAAAGGCCTGAACTTCAAATCATACATTCAAAATAGCAATAATAAAATACGAGTTGACTCACACTCCAACACAACAGGTATATCAACCAAATATAAATCCCCAATACATGTTAACGCGGGGCATCCCCCGGTTCAATACATATCATATATAGACTGGGACTCAGGGACGCGGGGATCGACCAGCTGAACTTCCACTCGGTCCAGCTTGATTTCCTAATGCTCCTGCAAATGGGCAACACAGACCCAAACAAAACAAAAGCAGGAAACAAGTACGAGGTCAAGCCTCAGTACGAAGAGCTATCAAAGCAGATAAACAAGCAACAAGCTATAAATCAATGCTATGAATGCATGAGGCTGTCAAAGGAAATCAGTCACCTAGACCGGTGTAACAACCGGCAAATCATATCATGTCGCCTCTATACCACGGTCTATCAACCGGGAAATCATCGGTCCGTGATCATCGGGGCCCTTCAGCCCATCACAGCTCGGCGGTAGACACTCGTATCCGGTAGTCACCGCTCCGACGATAGCGTTGGAATTTTCGGGCACGACTCACCAGTCGGCCAGTCACAATGTGGCACCCGATCAGGTTATCAAATCGAATCTGTAAATCAGGCTCAAGATGTATGCATGAATGCCATTCAATATCCATGCTTAATACATAATATGCCTAAACGTAAAGCAGTATACACATTCAATCAAAACAGTAACTGATTCACGTAAGCACATATCAGTAAAGCCACAGATTTCACAACATCGAATTATAGCCAAGCTCAAGCTCAAAACTGCTAAGAGCTGCTCAATTCGTACCTTCCTTCTTCGAATTACCTAACAGATTTCTCCTGGCTCAAATCACCCAGCAGGAACTTCCTGGAAGCTCAAATCTGTTACAATATAGGTAATATCTTAGCTCAATCTCATCATAGACACGCTAATCCTACGGCCATAAGTACAATTCAATTCCTACACTTCTATGCAGGCACTAGCTACAAGAACAGAGCTCAATTCTACAAGGAATGCTCACCCAAAAGCTCACGCTAGCAGAAGAACGCTCGTACAGACTTCTCAAAAGTTTCGAACTCCAGCAGCTTCGCGTCTCCCCACCAGCGCTAATACAGCGTCTCAATTGGGTAGCAAACGAAAGAGTTAAGAAAGGGGAATCCAGCGCCACTAAGGTTGCCAAAAACAGAGGCTAGAAGCGATGGGAATCGGCGGTGGAAAATCACGGTGAACAGTAGCTCGACGAGGGTTTGGAGAATAAGAGATAAGAAATATCTGGCTCAAAATAATTCTAAGTGTCGAACAACACTTCTATTTATAATCTCCCCAAATCAGCGTCTGCTGAACACAAATATTCAGTCGACTGAACAGTAGAGATCTTCCAGCAGATACCTCCTTTCTTTCGCTAAATTCAGCAGCAACGACTACACAAACAATCGCGCGTAAACACTTCAAAACGACACCGTAGCAAACACCAGCTGACAACAGCTCTCGCAAGCAAAACTACCAAGAGCTGATAACAGCTCTCTCTTCAAAACAATCCATCTGCTGGTCGCGAGAAATCACTCAAAACGACGACGCATCTACTAATCCAAACGACGTCACTTTAGTTACGTAAACATTGCGCGAGAAATTACTCAAAACGACGACACATATACTAATCCAAACGACGTCACTTTAGTTACGTAAACATTGCTACCAACAGCTGATCTCTCAAACGAAAAGCTCAAAACGCAGCGTTTCAACTAATTCAAACGACGCCGCTTCTCAACATTAGTATTTGTGCGCCTGCTGAGCAACAATCACAACGCGATCTACTACCAGCAGCAAGGAATACGTCACGCCTACGTCATCATATCTATTAACAGCTCTTGCGACTGATTCCACAAACCATCAGCTGATCACTGTTCACAAGCGCAACTGCTAAATCCAATAGTCAACACTCCAAAATGTTGACTAACACGTGTCACTTCCTCATTCAATCTCACGCTAAGCGCAACATTTGCCAGCAGCAACTTCAAACTTCGAAACCAAAACCAGCAGCTCTTATTGCATCACGCTGACATCATCTCTGCTGATTCAAAATCCACCAGCAGGAGCTACAGTACCGTTGACCAGCGTTGACTACACCAAAATTCAACATTTCTCATCTCTAAAACTAGCGCTGCGGCTGATGAAACAGCAGGAACCTTATTTCTTTCACAATTCCTCAAAATACACGTGATTAATCCCAAATCAAATCAATTAATCACTAATCTAAATCCTCAATCCTCACATTCTCCCCACCTTAAGAGATTTCGTCCTCGAAATCAAAGGCAAACATAGGGAAGAAACAATCAAACGTGCAATTCTGCACTAACAACTCATCAAAAATCAAAGCAACACCAGAAAATTACCTCGAGATCCTGCACGCTCAGTGCTCAAACAGGTGAGGCCAATCCTGCCTCATCTTCTCCTCAACTTCCCAGGTTGCTTCTTCTCGGCCATGCTTGCTCCATTGGACCATCACCAACGGAATAATCTTGTTCCTCAGCTGCTTCTCCTTCCTATCCAAGATCTGCACCGGATATTCGACATAACTCAAGGCAGAATCCAGCTCAACTTCGTCAGTTCTCAAAACGTGGGACGGATCCGGCTCATATTTTCTCAACATTGACACATGAAACACGTCATGAATCGCGGCTAACTCCTCGGGCTGCCTCAGTATATAAGCCAATTGTCCAATCCGCTCGATAATCTCAAAGGGACCAACGAATCTGGGAGCCAATTTGCCTTTAAATCGGAATCTCATCACGCTCTTGAAAGGAGAAATCTTAAGAAACACACGATCGCCCACCTCAAACTCTAACGGTCGACGTCTTCTGTTCGCATAACTCGAGAAACGGTCTTGGGTAGCCTTCATTCTACTCCGGATCAAATCAATTTGGTCTTTCATATGCTGAAAAAACTCCGGTGTAGAAAGCTGTCTCTCGCCAACGTCTTCCCAACAAATCGGGGATCTGCACTTTCGACCATACAAAGCCTCAAACGGAGCCATTCCAATAGTGACTTGGTAGCTGTTGTTATACGAAAACTCAACTAAGGATAGCGAATCCTTCCAGCCACCGCTGAAATCCATCATTACCGCTCGCAACATATCCTCTAAAGTCTGGATAGTCCGCTCAGACTGTCCGTCTGTCTGTGGGTGATAGGCTGTGCTCATCGCCAATCTCGAACCCATTGCTGCTTGCAGACTCTTCCAAAAGCGAGAAGTGAACCTCGGATCTCTGTCAGACACTATCGAAACCGGAACCCCATGCAATCTAACCACATGGTCGATGTACAATTTCACCATCTTTTTCATCGAACACCTCACATCATAGGGAATGAAATGGGCTGACTTCGAAAGTCTATCAATCACAACCCAAATCGCATCGCATCCCCTACTCGATCGAGGTATATGGGTCACGAAATCCATGGCGATGTGCTCCCAATTCCATTGGGGCACCTCCAAACTCTGCAGCAAACCACCAGGTCTCATCCTCTCAGCCTTGACCTGCTGGCAATTCAGACATCTAGCAACAAACGCAGAAATGTCGCTCTTCATACCTGCCCACCAGTAGTGAGACTTCAAGGCATGGTACATCTTTCGCTCGCCTGGATGCACACTGTACCGACTACAATGTGCTTCATTCATGAGGGTCTCCTTCAGATCAATCAGGTTAGGAACTACTAATCTCCCTCTGAATCTTAAACAGCCATCAGAAGCAACAGAAAAATCATCAGACTGACCCGACTGCGCCTTAATCCTCAACTCATGGATATAGGGGTCGGTCCTCTGCGCCTCCCTGATGTTCATCAAAATCTGTGGTTCCACCTGAAGAGAAGAAACAAAGAAATACTGATCACCCGGCTGGAATCGCCAACCAGACGTACTCAACTCCTCATGAACTTTCAAAATACTCAAGGATGCTAACATATCAGGCTGGGTCTTTCTGCTCAAAGCGTCGACTACTAAGTTCACACGCCCAGGCTGATATTGAATCTCACAATCGAAGTCCTTAAGCAATTCCATCCAGCGTCGCTGCCTCATGTTCAAATCCAACTGCGTGAAGATATATTTCAGACTCTTGTGGTCGGTGTACACCACAAATTCTTCACCATAGAGATAATGCCGCCAAATCTTCAAGGCAAACACTATCGCAGCCAACTCCAAATCATGAACCGGGTACCTCGTCTCGTGAGGCTTCAGTTGTCAAGACGCATACGCAATCACGTACCCTTTCTGCATCAAAACACACCCTAATCCACTCAGAGAAGCATCGGAGCACACAACAAATCCTCCGGAGCCAGACGGTAGGGCCAAAACAGGAGCAGTAGTCAACTTCTCCTTCAGCGCCTGAAAACTGTACTCGCATTCATCAGTCCATACAAATCTTTTATCTTTCTGAGTCAACTGCGTCATAGGCCTGGCTATTGAAGAAAACTTCTCAATGAAACGCCTATAGTAGCCAGCCAACCCCAAGAAACTACGGATCTCTGAAACGTTTCGAGGTCTCTCCCAGTTAAGCACTGCTTCGACCTTGCTAGGATCCACCGAAATTCCTTGTGCCGAAATCACGTGACCCAAAAAGATAATCCTGTCGAGCCAAAACTCGCACTTGCTGAATTTGGCATAGAGTTGCGAGCCTCTCAGTCTCTGCAATACAAGTCTCAAATGCTCCTTGTGCTCTCTCTTGCTCCTCGAGTACACCAAGATGTCATCTATGAAGACGATAACGAACCGATAGATATACTCGCTGAAGACGGGATTCATCAAATCCATAAAGACAGCAGGGGAATTCGCCTTATTCAACTGTCTAAAGTCCACGCACATCCTCATAGTGCCATCTTTCTTTTTCACAAACAAAATCGGAGCTCCCCAAGGCGACATGCTCGGTCTGATGAAGCCTTTCTCTAAGAGATCACTCAACTGTTCCTTCAACTCTTTCAACTCTGCGGGCGCCAACCGGTAAGGAGCTCTAGAAATCGGGGCGGTACCGGGTGCCAACTCAATACTGAAGTCGATCTCGCGTCGAGGAGGGAATCCAGGAATCTCATCTGGAAACACGTCGGGAAACTCTCGAACGACGGCGATGTTGCGCAACTCTAATCGCTACTCCTGGGAACTATCAAGTGCGTAGATCATGAACCCTGCATTACCTAGCGATAGCAGGCTAAACATCTCCATAGCGGACACTAGGGGAATCTTCGACCTCGAATCCGTGCCGTAGAAATCCCACCTCTCACCCGTATCAGGGCGAAATCTCACCACACCATGGAAGCAATCAACGGTAGCCTTATAGCTAGATAACACGTCCATTCCCAAAATACAGTCGAAATCTCTAATCCCCAACAAAATCAAATTGGTCACCAAAACATGTTCATCAAACCTAATCAGGCAATCTACTACTACCTCACGGGACCACAGGTTCACACCAGCAGGAGTAGACACAGAAACAACATCACACAGTGGGGAAGAACTCAACCCACGCTCAAACACAAACATCTCAGATATGAAAGAGTGTGATGCACCAGTGTCAAACAAAACTCTCGCAGGATAATCATAAATAGAGCATGTACCTCTAATCACCATGCTCGGAGTCTCCTCAGCCTGATCTCCTGTCAAGGCGTTCGCCTGCGCCTGCTGGGGAATCTGAAAAGGGGGTCGGGAAGGTCCTCCAAAACGTGACGGCTCACGAGGCTGAAAACCAGATCGTTGGGACTGAGCAAAAGGTTGCTGTCGCTGAGAAGAACCACTAGCGGAACCCTGCTGTGACTGACCAGTAGACCGCCCTCCAATCGAAGGACACGCTCTAGCGAAGTGTCCCGGCTGACCACAAAGATGGCAGAGTCCTCGGACTCCTCGACACTGCGAAATCTCATGCCTCCCTCCGCACTGACTACAGAATCCGCCTCCAGAACCGCTACCAGAACCACTGCCAGAACCAGAGCTCACGGAACCAGAAGAACTCGAATGACCCTTCTTCTTGAATTGCTTCCCTCTAGGTCTAAACTGCTGGCGAATCGAATGCTGTGACCCCTGAGGAGACCGATATGACTGCGACAACGCCTGAGCTGGCTGAGAAGCACGCGATGTCGTCTGATGCACTGGAGCCTCGGGATCCATCAAACTCTCCTCGATATCCACTGCATTGTTCACAGCTTCCATAAAAGTCACCGGAGACCCAGACAGTACCATCCGATAAAGGTGAGGTCTCAAGCCCTTCAAGAACTTGTTCCTCTTCGTTCTCTCTTGGTTCACCACAGCTGGCATGTACACTAGAAGCGCAGAAAACCGCCTCGCATACTCGGCCACACGCATATCTCCCTGCTTCAAATTATCAAACTCACGCTCCCGGCTAGCGAAGTAGGACTCTGGAGTGTATTCGCGTCGAAAAGCCTCACAGAAAACATCCCAAGTGAGCTCCATCCCACTATCTCGAAGTATCCTAGAAGTACTCCTCCACCAGCGCTGCGCATCATCTCGTAGCTGCAGCACTGCCAAATCCAGTCTCTTTTCCGGAGCGTACTCCAGGGTATCAAATAGCTCCTCCATCTGAACAAGCCACGCCTCAGCCCTAGCGCCACCCTCAGTACCGGCCAACGTCGGTGGGTTCGTCCGCTGAAATCGGGCTAAGACTAACTCCATTCCACCTATCTGCCTAGTGACGTTCTCAACCTGAGCGTCATCATCACTACCTGCTCTAGATTCCTCCACGGAACGTCTAGTCCTCCTACCTCCTCCACATCTCGGCGGCATCTAAACAAGCCTAGAGGTAAGATCTCACAGTAGATAGAACAACAAGACAGATAATAGACCACATAAGTCACAGAGGTAATCAAAATCAAATCAAAACTCTGTGCCTAGACTCGAGTGTGATCAAAAGAAATCGAGCTTATCCCAGTTTAAGCTCTGATACCAAAAATGTCAGGCCCCATGCTAATTACTAACAATTAACACATAATAAACGCATAAACACGGAAGCTTAAAATCAGGGCTTAAAAATTTTTCGAAATACAAAGGCCTGAACTTCAAATCATACATTCAAAATAGCAATAATAAAATACGAGTTGACTCACACTCCAACACAACAGGTATATCAACCAAATATAAATCCCAATACATGTTAACGCGGGGCATCCCCCGGTTCAATACATATCATATATAGACTGGGACTCAGGGACGCGGGGATCGACCAGCTGAACTTCCACTCGGTCCAGCTTGATTTCCTAATGCTCCTGCAAATGGGCAACTCAGACCCAAACAAAACAAAAGCAGGAAAAAAGTACGAGGTCAAGCCTCAGTACGAAGAGCTATCAAAGCAGATAAACAAGCAACAAGCTATAAATCAATGCTATGAATGCATGAGGCTGTCAAAGGAAATCAGTCAGCTAGACCGGTGTAACAACCGGAAAATCATATCATGTCGCCTCTATACCACGGTCTATCAACCGGGAAATCATCGGTCCGTGATCATCGGGGCCCTTCAGCCCATCACAGTTCGGCGGTAGACACTCGTATCCGGTAGTCACCGCTCCGACGATAGCGTTGGAATTTTCGGGCACGACTCACCAGTCGGCCAGTCACAATGTGGCACCCGATCAGGTTATCAAATCGAATCTGTAAATCAGGCTCAAGATGTATGCATGAATGCCATTCAATATCCATGCTTAATACATAATATGCCTAAACGTAAAGCAGTATACACATTCAATCAAAACAGTAACTGATTCACGTAAGCACATATCAGTAAAGCCACAGATTTCACAACATCGAATTATAGCCAAGCTCAAGCTCAAAACTGCTAAGAGCTGCTCAATTCGTACCTTCCTTCTTCGAATTACCTAACAGATTTCTCCTGGCTCAAATCACGCAGCAGTAACTTCCTGGAAGCTCAAATCTGTTACAATATAGGTAATATCTTAGCTCAATCTCATCATAGACACGCTAATCCTACGGCCAGAAGTACAATTCAATTCCTACACTTCTATGCAGGCACTAGCTACAAGAACAGAGCTCAATTCTACAAGGAATGCTCACCCAAAAGCTCACGCTAGCAGAAGAACGCTCGTACAGACTTTTCTCAAAAGTTTCGAACTCCAGCAGCTTCGCGTCTCCCCACCAGTGCTAATACAGCGTCTCAATTGGGTAGCAAACGAAAGAGTTAAGCAAGGGGAATCCAGCGCCACTAAGGTTGCAAAAAACAGAGGCTGGAAGCGATGGGAATCGGTGGTGGAAAATCACGGTGAACAGTAGCTCGACGAGGGTTTGGAGAAGAAGAGATAAGAAATATCTGGCTCAAAATAATTCTAAGTGTCGAACAACACTTCTATTTATAATCTCCCCAAATCAGCGTCTGCTGAACACCAATATTCTGTCGACTGAACAGTAGAGATCTTCCAGCAGATACCTCCTTTCTTTCGCTAAATTCAACAGCAACGACTACACAAACAATCGCGTGTAAACACTTGAAAACGACACCGTAGCAAACACCAGCTGACAACAGCTCTCGCAAGCAAAACTACCAAGAGCTGATAACAGCTCTCTCTTCAAAACAACCCATCTGCTGGTCGTGAGAAATCACTCAAAACGACGACGCATCTACTAATCCAAACGACGTCACTTTAGTTACGTAAAAATTGCTACCAACAGCTGATCTCTCAAACGAAAAGCTCAAAACGCAACGTTTCACTAATTCAAACGACGTCGCTTCTCAACATTAGTATTTGCGCGCCTGCTGGTCAGCAGCAACAATCACAACGCGATCTACTACCAGCAGCAAGGAATACGTCACGCCTACGTCATCATATCTATTAACAGCTCTTGCGACTGATTCCACAAACCATCAGCTGATCACTATTCACAAGCGCAACTGCTGAATCCAATAGTCAACACTCCAAAATGTTGACTAACACGTGTCACTTTCTCATTCAATCTCACGCTAAGCGCAACATCTTCCAGCAGCAACTTCAAACTTCGAAACCAAAACCAGCAGCTCTTATTGCATCACTCTGACGTCATCTCTGCTGATTCAAAATCCACCAGCAGGAGCTACAGTACCGTTGACCAGCGTTGACTACACCAAAATTCAATATTTCTCATCTCTAAAACTAGCGCTGCGGCTGATGAAACAGCAGGAACCTTATTTCTTTCACAATTCCTCAAAATACACGTGATTAATCCCAAATCAAATCAATTAATCACTAATCTAAATCCTCAATCCTCACACTCCCATCATGCTCATCTCAAATTTGTCCTGCATCAACTTAGAAAACTTTTGGCACAGTTTGGGGTTAGTTGGCCCAATGATAATATCATCAACATATATCTGTACCAACATGACATGATCATTCTTGATAAATTTAAATAAAGTCTTATCGACAGTGCCTATAACAAAATCATGCTCGATAAGAAATTTTGATAGTGTGTCATACTAAGCTCTGGGTGCTTGCTTCAACCCGTATAGAGCTTTATCCAGTTTATAGACGTGATCTGGATATGTATGATTCACGAAGCCAGGAGGTTGTGAAACATACACTTCCTCAGTTAAGATGCCATTTAGAAAGGCACTCTTTACATCCATTTGAAAGACTTGAAGTCTTTATATGCAGCGTATACAAGAAACATGTGAATGGCTTCTAATCTGGCTACTGGAGTGAAGGTTTCATCAAAATCTATTTCTTGTAGTTGTCTAAAACCTTGAGCTACCAAGCTAGCCTTGTTTCTAATCACAACACCATCCTCATTCAGCTTGTTCCTAAAAACCCATTTAGTTCCTACCACTGAATGATTAGTAGGTCAAGGAACTAACTTCCATACATTAAATGGCTTCTAATCTGGCTACTGGAGTGAAGGTTTCATCAAAATCTATTTCTTGTAGTTGTCTAAAACCTTGAGCTACCAAGCTAGCCTTGTTTCTAATCACAACACCATCCTCATTCAGCTTGTTCCTAAAAACCCATTTAGTTCCTACCACTGAATGATTAGTAGGTCAAGGAACTAACTTCCATACATTATTTCTCTTACTTGGCTAAGTTCATCTTGCATGGCATCTATCCAGATTGGGTCTGCTAAGGCTTCTTCTATCATCTTTGGTTCTATATACGAAATAAATTCTGAATTTACTCATGCATTAGCTGGCCTCGTATGCGAACAAGGGAGTGTAAATTACCTATGATCTGCTCGGGTGGATGATTTATATTCCACCAAAGATCAGATCCGATTGGATTTTTTCCTTGTTCTGCTTGGATGTCTGGTTGAATGGCTTCATCTGATACCACTTGATGATTTTCGTTGATAGCTTGTGGATCTAAAGCTGGTCTTGTCCCAATTTATGTGAACGTTGTTCCAGATTTGAATCATAACCAATTGATATATTGTAAAATCTGCTTGCGCAAATTCTTGTCCAACAGTTGTTCCACTCCCCGCAGCTGGCACACTGGTTGAGATCTGTTTCTGTACTGGGTCAACATTATTCAAATCAATGACTTCTATGTTACCTATCAGATCCGCTTGCACGTTATCGTGTGGTGTGTCCAGAGCTGGTTGTATCTCAGCTGAATGTTGAATCTGTGGCACTTCATCACTTGATTCATCAAAGCTTGTTGATTCCAGACGTGTACACAGATCATTTAAGCTCGTAGCTGAGTTTGAATGAAACTGGTTCATCGAACACCTCGTGATCTGATTATTCAACCATCAAGCTATGGTTGTTAAACACTCTGTATGCTTTGCTCACTGTATCCAAGAAACAAACCTGCATCAGATTTTGCATCGAAAGCTGTTAGATGCTTTTTGCCATTATTATGAATGAAACATCTGCATCCAAACACCTTGAAATAAGATATGTCAGGTTTCTTGCCACTCCAGATCTCATATGGGGTTACGCCATGAATCTTGTTAATCATAAATCTTTTTTGAGTGTAGCAAGCTGTGTTAACTGCTTCTACCCAGAATTTTTGAGAAATACCGGAATATGCAATCATAGATCGAGCAGCTTCTTTTAAAGTACGGTTTCTCTTCTCAGCTAACCCGTTCTGCTGAGGGGTTCTAGCTGCTGAAAGCTCATGCTTAATTCCAATGTCTTTCAGATAAGAGTATAGCTTATGATTTAAAATCTCAGTACCTCGATCACTCCTTATCCGGTTGACAGTACAAGATTTGTCATTTTGTAAGCTTTTTAAAAGCTTAATGAGCTGGTCAGCGGTTTGATCCTTTGATTTTAAAAACAACACCCATGTAAATTTTTTTAAAATCATCAACAACAACCAGGGTGTAATTTGTTCCCCCTAAGTTGGTTACTGGAATTGGACCAAAAAGATCCATATGTAAAAGATCTAAGCTTCGGGAAGAACGAATATCGTTTTTTTAAAAGTAGAACGAATTTGTTTTCTCCGTTGATATGCAGAACAAATCTTGTCCTTTGAAAAATTTATTTGGGCATACCAGAAAACAATTCAAGCTTAGTCAATTTGGCAAGAGTTTTGAAATTCAGATGGTCCATTCTTTGATGCCATAGCCAGCTCTTGAAAGAGTGAGCTGCTAGGAAAATCCAGATCCCAGATGCTCTGACCAGTTGACAATGTAGGTATTCCCTGATCTGTTTCTACTAACACTGTCATCCCATCTGGGTTCTGAACTGTGCACGTGTGGTTTTGAAAGTTAACTGTGTAACCATTGTCACACAACTGACTTATGCTAATTATATTATAACACAAATACTCAACAACTAGAATATCATTAATTGAAAGATTACCATGGGTAAGCTTACCCTTACCCATAGTGTTTCGTGTGAATTGTCGCCAAATACAATTTTGGGTCCTTTGTGTGGCGTCTGATCTGATAACAGCTTTGAGTTTCCATTCATGTTCCTCGCACAGCCATTGTCCAGATACCATATGCTTGATTCATCTGAAGCTCTGTACCTGTTATCCTTCATGAAAATAAACTTTTGGTACCCAATTTTACTTGGATCCAGATCGGATTACCCCTTTCGGGACCCATACTTGAATTAACTTTACAGTTTTCCCAGTATGGTTATCCATAAGGGTTCGTGCAGAAATCTTATGTGATCTATTGAGATTTGGCTTTGTATTTTGACCATTCAGATCATTTTTGGGATGAACCTTTATCCATACAGATTTGGCCTTCGTTGAACCACGCCTTTGCTGATTCGGAACAGACGACTTAGGAACGCTTTAGCTTTATCCTTCTCAAGTCTGTTCGTTAGACAGCTGGGCTTGCTGTTCTCAGGCTTAATATATCCAATACCAGTTTTGCCTTTATGGTTCAGCTGTACCGTGGTCTGGTCATCATACTTGACCGATTCATATGCATCGGGTATCATACCATCTTTGACAAAATTCATTTTCTTGAACTTGTCGTCAGCCAGATCTGACTGAGTACTGGTTTCCTCAGAGCTGCTTTCACCAAAGCTGAAACCTAAGCCTGATTTGTCAATAAATGGCTTCTGGATTCATGCAGCTTGCCTAAGGTAACAGAAGACTTAGTCAAGAAGCTCATTACTTGACTTAATCTCTCATATTCAGATGAGACCTCACATAACTTAGTTCTCAAAAGATCATTCTTGATCTTCAGCTTACTCAACTCAGTTTGTAAACTTTCAGTATCCTCAAGCTGAGAAGTGCATGGTTCCACTGAACTAATTTTCAAACATCCATTTTCAGCTTTGATCTACTCTGATAGGATCAATATGGCTCGAAAAACAAAGCCTAGGAGTTCAGAAGGGGGGGGGGTTGAATGAACTCCTTGGTATTTTAAATATTTTTGAAACCTTTAAAACGATTTTTACAAGCAACTGCTTAACTTAAACCCGAGTTACCAGATTTAAGGTATCTCAGTTTTAATGCTGATATCTTGGCTAACAGTAAATGTACGAAAATAAGCCAATCAATCAGTGAACAGTTAAAGCTTAAATAAATGCGATAATGTAAAAGTATAGGGTCGAGAATTTGTTTATGAAATTTCGGATATCAATATCCTACGTCTTCCCTTCTTCCTTTTCAGGAAGGTTCCACTAGAAGAGTTTGATGTTTACAGCCTCTGTAACCACCCAGTCACCGAGCCTTGCTCCAGGTGAACTCCTAGCAACACCAAATAACATGCAGACGCAGCTGCTGAATACAACACTTAGTATTTTTCGAACTGCTTTAAGACAGCCAGTTCGTTACAGACTCAAGAATGAATATAACAATGAAATACAAGCCTATTGAGTGCTGTAAATCTCGAAGGTAATATCTGTGAAGATCAAGTATGGTGTTCTTCGATATGGGTTACTGGACTTTTTTAGTAATTTCTGCAATATATGCTTTCCAGTAACTTGTGTGAGCTTTTGAAAGATAGTATCGATTGATGAAAGCTCGAGAGTAATGGAAACGTTGAATAACATAGTGGAGGTGAGACAAAGAGAGAGAGCTTCTTCAATTCAAATTCCAGCTATTTATACCCTTCGTCCACAACGGTCATAAAAACTCGCCAAGTAAACAAAATCCCTTTTTGAATATATGTCCATCGCATATTCTGCTCCACTAGAAGTAAATTACGCTTCGTCAGAACCAAAATGTCGTTTATCCATATTTGTGCAAACACCGTATAACGTCCTCTGTATACTGCGTACTATTTACCCAAAATAGCAATGACAGTGTTTCCTTAATTCCAGGCAATTGTACGATTTAATCTTCACCATTGATTCTTTCCAATTTAAACATTGATAGTGCTTGAATCGATTCTTCGTTTGCGCCTGAAAGTTTTCCCTTTAATACTGTTATTTCTTTCTTGAAGAGGGTGACTATTTCATCGCTGAATAGCTGTCACAGCTAAGTATATCAAAGGCTGAATGTTGTAACACCTGAAATGTTCCAACAGCTGAATGTTGTAACAGCTGAAATACTAGCTTCGTTACTCATGTAATCCATAGTCTGAATAGTTCCTAAATAGTCACAACTGAGTCAAAAGCAACTGTATCCAACGTCTGAAAATACTCACTACTGAAGTAGATACCCAACTGCTGAATACTTTGTAACATCTGATTGTAACGACTAAAAGCTTCAACATCTGAGATATCCAATAGCTGAATGCTAACCAACAGCTGAAATACTTCAACATCTGAAATACTTGCCCCGTTACTCATATATTCTGACATCTGAATAAATCATAACTGATATCAAAATAACTGTACTCAACATCTGAAATGATATCACATCTGAAATAATAACACGATACCTAAGTGCTTCACCTCAACATCTGAATCAATTCCGAATATCAAAAACACAAAAACTCAATCCGATTATCTGACTTCTTCTACTCAATAAATAACATCTGAATAACAGTACGATAACTGAGTACTTGCATTTGAATATGCGAAGCTGTTAATTGCAACGGCTGATTGTCCAGAAGTAATTTTGAATTCAGCACTTGTCTTAATTTTGTTATCACCAAAACTAATAAATTTTACCTAACAATTTGTCCTTTTTTGGTGATGACAAACTTAGCAGCCTTTATACTTATGAGGATATGCAAAAGTAAATTGCACAAGGTCTGCTGAAATTTTATAAATTTCATTACTGATTAATGTACATAGGATTTGTACAAGAAACAGAAACAAAAGTCCTAGAACTGTCTTTCTCCCAAAATCCAATACTCAGCATCTCGCTTGGGCGGTAGATATGGTCCATAATTTATACGACCACCAGATCCACCACCACTGTCAGAACGCCTTCTATTTGAATAACCACTACTGTCACCTCTTCTCCTACCATCACCACCTCTGTTATCACCTTCTGTACTGACAGTGCCTCCACCATATCTGCTTGGGTCATCTGCTCTACTACCACTTCCACCACTTGGTCAATTTTGGTCATCAGGAGGCGGTTGAGGGCGGCTTCTACTGCCTTCCCCCTTTTTATCATCACAGCCCTTAGTGACAAAGGCAATGAGTTCAGCAAGATGAGCGCCAAGAGAAGCCAATTGTTCCTGTGTTTCACACGAAACTCCAGTAGATCGTTGCGAATATCAGCTAATTTATCATCAAATTCCTTAGATAACGCAACCTTGAGATCCTTGACTTCTTTTTGAGTAGCCGCTAAATCTGTCGATAATATGGCATTTTGAGTTCGGACAGCTTTGAGTGCTAGCGACAGTGCATTGTTATCATTTTGAGCTTCATGGCGAATACTGTTGAACAAACCCCGGAATGCTTCAATTTGCGCAGCAAGACTATCAAGGAAGACTCTTTCAACATGATTGATTTTGCACAAAACTTCGCTGTGAGCATCACTCGACTTCCTTTGGATAACTCTTTAAACTGTTTACTTGTTCACTAGAAAAGGAAAAGATGCTCCTCGCATAAAATACAATATCCTTTGGAATCTCAGATAAATCTTTCAGCCCATCGACTGGCAACTCAAACATACTGGCAAACAACTCCTCAGAGATATCCACCTGTTTCCCGCGAATAGTACTGACTACTTTCCATCCCGGACGGAGGCATTAAGAAAGAACTCTGTCAACGCATCTTCATATAAACTGCTGGGCAACCCAAGAATCTTGATAGGCCAGATGCCATTAGGGCTTCAAACATCGATACCATACCCGGGGTTATCCATAGAAAGAACAGAGTCAAAACAGACGTGAAGGGTGTTGATGAAGAGTGATGATGGCATCGCAGCTAGTTGATAAAGAGATAGAACACCTGAAAAATATTTGCAGAGAGCACAAGAGTACGAGCAGAAGAATACCAGATAGTACAAATCTTAAGGTAAGTGAAAGGTTAAATAGGAAAGGCCTTAATATATTCAAGGAATACAAAGAGTTACTGGAGAGAGAAAATGTGGATGTGACTTTTCGCATGATGACAAACCACGTGTCAATCATCCGACGGCGCGTACAATATTTTGAAATTATTTTGAAAAGATTTTATCAAAATTGCGAAATAAGAGAGATTTTAAAATGATTTTCAAATATTTTAATCGTACAGTGAAAAGTAAAAAAATTCGCGTCAATAGTGTATAACGTCACAACTGGTTTAATATACCGCTGAGGGTAGAGTAGGATCTGATCACAAATAAGCATCGGCTGTGTATATGTGGCATCTGAGTGTATCCAGATCCCACATATTCAGCTGACGTAGCACTTAACAATTCAGATCCTGGTTCCCCTACGGTTAAGATCCTCCCAATGCAATATGCTTGCCTCAGCTGAAGGTATTTGCGTTCCCCCTGAACAAAAGACTCGCAGCTGAGTTAAGCAACAACTGTCAACCTGTAGATTGTTAGCACACAGACAATTCAAGGCAATTCTAGGAGACCTAATATGTTTCTAAAATAAGAAAACTTAGCGTCTGGCAGAGGCTTTGTGAAGATGTCAGCTACTTGCTGTTCTGTCGACACATACTCCAGCCGGACGTCTTTCTTTAGCACGTGGTCCCTGATGAAATGATTCCGGATGTCTATGTGCTTTGTCCTTGAATGAAGTACTGGATTTTGGGTGATCGCGATGGCACTGGTGTTGTCACAGAGAATGGGCGCTTCAGAAGCATCAATGCCATAGTCCTTCAGCTGGTGTTGAATCCATAGTATTTGAGCACAATAGCTGCCAGCTGCTAGGTACTCCGCTTCAGCTGTGGAAGTTGCAATGGACGTCTGCTTCTTACTGAACCCCGAAATCAGTCGATCTCCTAAGAATTGATAAGTCCCACTTGTGTTTCTATGATCAATCCTACATCCTGCGTAGTCTGCATCATTAGGGCAACTGAAACTGAATGAGTAACTAACTGTACATCTCTTAAAACTGATCTGTTCAGAGAAATAGTGGAAACAAAATTGCGGATGTCAACGGTACTCAAACCACTAAATAAACTGTACCGAACAAAGACTGTACATAGCTGAGACCATCCCCAAGAGGTAACTGTTGGCCTCTGAAAAACAAAAACTGAGACTGGCTGAACAACAGCAATAGCCCTACAAAAATTTTAGAGAGCCAATCGGCAGTAGCTTCCAGAAACAACGAATGTTGCGGCTTCAACAAATACGTCAACCCACCGCTTCTTTAGCGACTTGAAAAATTCACTAACATACGGGAGACTATCTGTTAGAGTAGATGCCCAACTAGCCAACTTGTGGCGTGTGTGTTTATAGACTCTTGTATGAAACAATCTTTATATATGATATTCGCATTTACTTATATGGCATTCTTTACTTTCATTGTGTTGTATGATGATTAACAATTGCGTTGAGTAAAGACCTAGAATGCACTCAAGCGTATGTTAGATGTGTTAGTGGGTATGACGGCAATCATGAAACACATCTAATAGTCGCTGTGTATTCTGAACATGTTCCTAGTCGATTGGGCCGTCAAAATGAGGATAAGGCCGCCCGAGTTTGAGACTAGTATCTGCGATGCGAAGTACTATGTTTCATTGGTAGGGAACATTGTGATGTTCTGAGCATGCAGATAGATAGTGACCTGGTGATCTATCGAACTACCCTCGTTCGGACTTTCCAAGTGGTTACCATTTGTCGAGTGGATAAGTCCGAGGTCTTGGTTGTACTGATTAGTCCTCACGACTCAAAACGTCATTGAGACTCTACATGATTGGCATCTCACTTTGACTCGTTTGCCGACTCACTTGGGGTCATCAGGCGGCGGGATTGGGTGAGACCCCGATGCATGTAGGAGTCGATGCATCGTTGTCGAGGATTCATCGCTCGCAGACATGCGTGGATATCCTATGCTATCTGAGGGGATAATAGTGTATAAATCTCTGGCCAGAGTACTAGAAGTGTTTTAGGTAAATGGGTTTACCTAGTTACACTCGCGATGTCACTATTCGATCTCCAAGATGTATGCATAGCTATCGGATCTCTAGCGACTCTTGATTTACCAATGGTCGTTGATCTGATCGGGATATATGGATTGAAAGGACCGTACTGTACGCTAACCACGACCAACTGGTTCTTGCAGACACTATCAGAGATACCTAGGGGATCATGGGGCGATGTTGCTAGACGCTCTTACCATGATCCGTTGGGCAAGTCCGGAATTGTGATTTCGAAACCACAATGGTTGTGGGCCCACGGCTAGCTGTATCCCTGAACCATTGAGGGTCACACAAGTACTAGATTCGAGATTCCCGCACGAATACTCAGCTCAATGAGTTGAGCATGAGAAGAGGATTTTGGGAAGTGCGACTTCCTAAAAGTCAACAGGGGTCAAATCGGGATTTCCCGCTGTTGAGGGGCAAAACGGTCATTTTGCACTGGGGTTCTGAAAAATAGTTTTTCAGATCATAGTATTCAGTTTTGGAAACTGAGTCGATCGGTCCGATCTGATCGGCGATCGGAGTTACGATGAAGTCTCGGTGAGGGGGATGAACCGAATGTTCATCCGTTGGACCCGGGCCCGTTGGGCCGGATCCAAACCCATCATTAAGTCTATCTATTATTGACTTAATCCTAGACTTCACAACTTAATACTTGACACTAAACCCTAAACCTAGCAATAGCCGCCCCCTCCCTCCTCTCTCTAACGCCGCCGCCGCCGCCGCCGCCGCCGCCGTCTCTTCGCCGGAAAATTGTTCCGGCCAACTTGACGAGGAGAATCCGTCCGCGTAGATTTCATCAGGCCTTCTAGTGCAGGCTGACGAAGGAGTCTCGTATCCGGTCGTGGACCTGATTGACGTAGTCTACCGCAATCTACCGTGAAGTGCCGGTTTTGTTCCGGCCAACTTGACGAGGAGAATCCGTCCGCGTAGATTTCATCAGGCCTTCTAGTGCAGGCTGACGAAGGAGTCTCGTATCCGGTCGTGGACCTGATTGACGTAGTCTACCGCAATCTACCGTGAAGTGCCGGTTTCCTCGAGAAACTGGTCGGAGCCAGGCACGAGTTGGCAGCAAGATAGTCATCTAAACGCCCTATGAATGTCATAGATTTGTTAATTTGAAATCGTATTGATCGTCTCCCGGCAATTATTTTTGTTCTTCCACTGCCTCGCCAGGAGGTATGATCCGGATCCGCCGTGGTTCCCCAACAGTGGTATCAGAGCCAAGGTTTCGGATCTGATCAATACAATTGTGCCATATTGTATCTAATCTCTCAATTTTCAGAATCAAAAACGAAGAAAAGGCGTTGCAAGCCGGCCACGACGCCGCCGCACATGGTGGCGCACCACCCCTCCCGCCGGGCGCATATGCGCGCTCGTTAGCCTCCGCGCTTGTCGCGTTGGGCGGCCGATCACGGGCTTTTGCCCCGCGCACGGTTGCGCAAACATGAGCCGGGAGGTGGACGGCCGTGCGCCGCTGAGCGCGCAACTGGTTGCGCGATAATTGGCGCGACGTGCGCCATGCTCCGCGCACGTCGCGGTGGCGCGCGGCCTTGTGCCGCGCGCATGCATGGTGGGCCGTGAAAAATATTGCGTCACGGCCGAGAGGTGGCCGGACGATGCGCCACTAGTTGGCGCATCCAACGTCGACGCACTATGGTGAGATGGGGCGCCGCGCTTGTCGCGGCCGTGCGTGGCCCTTGCACCGCGCATGTTTTTTGAGGTGGCGCCGCCGGCGGCGGCCGCCGCTCCGGCGAAGCTCCTGCGATGTCGTGACGGCTGAATTCTTCTAGGTTTAGTTCGGGCCTGTCCCGGGCAGCCCGTGAAGTTTTTGGGCCGGTATTCGATATCGGGCTCGTTTTGGTCGATTTTGAAATTTTGAGATTTTTGGGCCTGAAATTGTTTTAAGCCCAATATGATACAATTAAAATTAGCAAAATATGATTTTAATTATAAAATATGATTTTATAATGAAATATGATTTTGTTGATTAAAATTTGATTTTATCGACAAAATACGATTTTATTATAAAATGCGATTTTATGATTAAAATATGATTTTGCGATAAATAATTAGATTATTTAGTTTATGCATGTTAATTAGATTATCTGCATGATTGGGACTGCTTATAAAATTAGTGTCGATGTAAAAAACCCGCTCGCTGCTATACTGGATAGCAACAGGTTCACCGGTCTGAACTACCAAGACTGGCTCCGCAACCTCAATCTTGTATTGGCTTCGGAGAAGCTCCTCTATACGATAGAGAAGTGCCCTCCGGAGGAAACCCCTGCCGATATCAGCCCTCAGGAGCTGATTATGCTTAACCAATGGCGGGACGACGAGGTTAAAGCTCGATGCTATGTGATGGCATCGATGTCCAATGAAATGGAACGGTGCTTTGAGAAGACAAAGTATGCTTCGGCCATACTCTTTCATCTCAAGGAACTGTACGGGGAGAACTCTCGACATGAGAGGTTCACGGCTGTCAAGGAGCTTATGACAAGCCGCATGCGCGATGGGACTTCGGTCCGCGAGCATGGGGTTCGTATGATTGGGCTCGTTGAAAAGAGGTCGGGCCTTGATATCGCACTTACACACGAGCTGTCGGTGGATGTACTTCTCCTCTCGCTACCCGTTGCATTTGACCCTTTTGTGGTCAACTTCAACATGAACAAGCTGGAGTCCACCCTCGAAGAGGTGGTTAACATGCTTGTAGTGTTTGAAGAGACCATAAATAAGGACAAACCCGTCCTCCTTCTGGGCTCTTCTTCCTTTGCGAAGAAGGGGCCCAGACGCAAAAGCAAGAAGCGTTCTGCTCCTGCAAAGGAGGAAAAGTCCGCCAAGAAGCCAATGGCAAAGGCTTCTAAACCAAACAAGAGTGAGGATGTTTGCCACCACTGCCACAAGCCTGGGCATTGGAGGAGGAACTGCAAGGAGTACCTCGAGCAGTTGCGAACTGCGAAAGGTATGTTCTATATTGAAATAAATATGTCTATTAATTCGACTTCTTGGGTACTTGATACCGGATGTGGATCTCATATCTGCAATGATTTGCATGTGATGACAAGAAGCCGACGTCTTAGAGAGGGTGAGACCCACTTGAGGCTTGGAAATGGAGCAAGAGTTGCTGCAGTAGCTATAGGAGATGTTTATTTATTTCTATCTTCTGATTTTAAGTTGTTGTTGAGAAACGTTTTATTTGTTCCCGAATTAATAAAGAACATTATTTCTGTTTCTATGCTTGATAGTGATGGATATTCTTGTATGTTTGCTAATTCGATTTGCAATATTTACAAGAATGAATGTTTGATTGGAATTGGGGAACGCGAAAACGATTTGTACACCTTAAAATTAAAAGACGTTCCAACTCGCGATGTCGGAGCACATACAACAACGATTAAATGGAAACACGATAACTTGAACCCAGCACAACTTTGGCACGCTAGGCTAGGTCATATTTCTCTAAGTAGGATGAACAAGTTAGTTAGGGGTGACATGTTTGATATGTCAGACATTAACTCCCTACCGACTTGTGAATCTTGTCTTAAGGGAAAGATGACCAAGCAACCCTTCAAGGGCAAGGGCGAGCGTGCTCAAAGCCTGTTGGATTTGATCCATACTGATGTGTGCGGCCCGTTTAGTATTGGTACTAAATATGGTCACACATACTTCATCACCTTTACCGATGATTACTCTAGGTATGGATACTTGTACTTAATGAAGCACAAGTCTGAATCCTTTGAAAGGTTCAAAGAATTCAAGGCTGAAGTAGAAAATCAATTAGGCAAAAGCATTAAAGCACTTCGATCTGATCGAGGTGGTGAATACTTAAGTGCTGAATTTCAAGACTATCTGAAAGAAAATGGGATTCTCGCACAGTGGACCCCTCCGTCCACACCACAGCTCAATGGTGTAGCGGAGCGTCGTAATCGGACCTTGTTGGACATGGTCCGATCTATGATGAGCTTCACTGAACTTCCTACCTCGTTTTGGGGCTATGCGCTCGAAACGGCGGTAATGTTGTTGAACAATGTCCACACCAAGGCGAGGTGGTGAATACTTAAGTGCTGAATTTAAGACTATCTGAAAGAAAATGGGATTCTCGCACAGTGGACCCCTCCGTCCACACCACAGCTCAATGGTGTAGCGGAGCGTCGTAATCGGACCTTGTTGGACATGGTCCGATCTATGATGAGCTTCACTGAACTTCCTACCTCGTTTTGGGGCTATGCGCTCGAAACGGCGGTAATGTTGTTGAACAATGTCCACACCAAGGCAGTGGATAAGACTCCATATGAGATACGGATGGGCAAACCACCCAAGTACTCATTTATGAGGGTTTGGGGATGTCCTGCTTACGTGAAGCAGACAGTGGGAGATAAGCTGGATACGAGATCCATCTTATGCTACTTCATTGGGTATCCAAAGAATTCCATTGGATACTACTTCTACTATCCGAGTGAAACAAAAGGGTTTGTTTCTAGGAATGCCACCTTTATGGAAAGGGAATTTCTACTTGATAGAAAAGGGAAAATAGTAGAACTCGAAGAGGTTAGAGATCCAATCGAAGTACCAGGTGAGTCTCCCGCACCTCCAGAGCCAGTACCAGAAATGGTCGCACCTAGGAGATCCGAAAGGATCCCTAGGGCTCCCGAGAGATATGGTTTTCTCCTTGAAGATGATCAAGGTGATCAAGTTGTTGGATCTGATCCAAGAACTTTCAAGGAGGCAATTTCCGATGCTGATTCTAATTTGTGGCTTGAAGCAATGCAGTCTGAGTTTGACTCAATGCATGCTAACCAAGTTTGGACTCTTGTTAACCCTCCCGAAGGAATTGTTCCTATTGGGTGCAAATGGGTATACAAGAGGAAACTTGGGCCTGATGGTAAGGTAATGACCTACAAGGCACGACTGGTCGCGAAAGGTTACACTCAAAGGCAAGGTGTTGACTATGATGAAACCTTCTCGCCAGTCGCAATGTTCAAGTCAATTAGAATCTTGTTAGCCATATCCGCATGGTACGACTATGAGATATGGCAAATGGATGTGAAAACTACGTTCCTTAATGGAAACATTAAGGAAGAGATCTATATGACGCAGCCTGAGGATTTCACATCCGTTGGAAGCGAGCATAAGGTATGCAAGCTTCAGAGATCGATCTACGGTCTCAAACAAGCATCACGAAGTTGGAACCTGAGATTCGATGAAACAATTAAGGAATTTGGTTTCATCAAGAATCTCGAGGAGCCGTGTGTTTACAAGAGGGTAGTTAAAAGCGCTGTGACGTTCCTAGTACTTTATGTTGATGACATTCTACTCATTGGGAATGATGTAGGAATGTTGCAGTCAACAAAGTCTGGTTGTCTAGTAGATTTTTGATGAAGGACATGGGTGAAGCATCCTATATTCTTGGAATACAGATCTATCGGGATAGATCTAAACGGATGCTCGGACTCACCCAAGCTACCTACATCGATACCATACTTAAGAGGTTCTCTATGGAAGAGTCCAAGAGAGGACACCTACCTATGTGCCACGGGGTCACTCTATCTAAGTCTATGTGTCCAAAGACTGATGAGGAGATAGAGAGTATGCCACGTGTACCATATGCCTCGGCAATAGGTAGTATTATGTATGGCATGATCTCGACTAGACCGGATGTCGCATATGCTCTGAGTGTCACGAGCCGCTACCATGTCAACCCCGGCCAATTGCATTGGAAGGCTGTGAAGGATATTCTTAAGTACTTACGAAGGACTAAGAATATGTTCATGGTCGATGGGGGTGGTGAACTGAAACTGGAAGGCTACACATATTCTAGCTTCCAGTGTGACGTGGATGATTCGAAATCAACCTCTGGATTTGTATTCATGCTCAATGGTGGTGCTGTCTCTTGGAAGAGTTCCAAGCAAGACACCATCGCGGATTCAACCACTGAGGCTGAGTACATAGCAGCATCAGCTGCTGCTAAGGAGGCCGTTTGGATAAGGAATTTCGTCCAAGAGTTGGGCGTCGTTCCTAATGGAGTTGGTCTAGTCCCGGTGTACTGCGACAACACGGGTGCCGTTGCACAAGCAAATGAGCCTAGGTCTCACCAAAGATCCAAACACATACTGAGGAAATACCACATAATCCGGGATATTGTGGCTAGAGGTGACATAGCAGTTGAGAGAGTCGCCTCTGCAAACAACGTTGCTGATCCACTTACGAAGCCCTTGCCTGGACCGTTGTTTGAAAAACATCACGAAACAATGGGACTGCGTCTGATGAGTAGTTGGATTTAGGGCAAGTGGGAGATTGTTAGAGTAGATGCCCAACTAGCCAACTTGTGGCGTGTGGGTTTATAGACTCTTGTACGAAACAATCTTTATATATGATATTCGCATTTACTTATATGGCATTCTTTACTTTCATTGTGTTGTATGATGATTAACAATTGCGTTGAGTAAAGACCTAGAATGCACTCAAGCGTATGTTAGATGTGATAGTGGGTATGACGGCTATCATGAAACACATCTAATAGTCGTTGTGTATTCTGAACATGTTCCTAGTCGATTGGGCCGTCAAAATGAGGATAAGGCCGCCCGAGTTTGAGACTAGTATCTACGATGCGAAGTACTATGTTTCATTGGTAGGGAACATTGTGATGTTCTGAGCATGCAGATAGATAGTGACCTGGTGATCTATCGAACTACCCTCGTTCGGACATTCCAAGTGGTTACCATTTTTCGAGTGGATAAGTCCGAGGTCTTGGTTGTACTGATTAGTCCTCACGACTCGAAACGTCATTGAGACTCTACATGATAGGCATCTCACTTTGACTCGTTTGCCGACTCACTTGGGGTCATCAGGCGGCGAGATTGGGTGAGACCCTGATGCATGTAGGAGTCGATGTATCGTTGTCGAGGATTCACCGCTCGCAGACATGCGTGGATATCCTATGATATCTGAGGGGATAATAGTGTATAAATCTCTGGCCAGAGTACTAGAAGTGTTTTAGGTAAATGGGTTTACCTAGTTACACTCGCGATGTTGTGGGCCCACGGCTAGCTGTATCCCTGAACCATTGAGGGTCACACAAGTACTAGATTCGAGATTCCCGCACGGATACTCAGCTCAATGAGTTGAGCATGAGAAGAGGATTTTGGGAAGTGCGACTTCCTAAAAGTCAACAGGGGTCAAATCGGGATTTCCCGCTGTTGAGGGGCAAAACGGTCATTTTGCACTGGGGTTCTGAAAAATAGTTTTCAAATCATAGTATTCAGTTTTGGAAACTGAGTCGATCAGTTC
Organism: Dorcoceras hygrometricum; assembly: GCA_001598015.1. Taxonomy (NCBI): domain Eukaryota; kingdom Viridiplantae; phylum Streptophyta; class Magnoliopsida; order Lamiales; family Gesneriaceae; genus Dorcoceras; species Dorcoceras hygrometricum. The sequence continues at coordinate 303,637 of KV010193.1, read as the reverse complement.
AATCTGATCGGCGATCGGAGTTACGATGAAGTATCGGTGATGGGGATGAACCGAATGTTCATCCGTTGGACCCGGGCCCGTTGGGCCGGATGCAAACCCATCATTAAGTCTATTTATTATTGACTTAATCCTAGACTTCACAACTTAATACTTGACACTAAACCCTAAACCTAGCAATAGCCGCCCCCTCCCTCCTTTCTCTGCCGTCGCCGCTAGTCGCCGCCGTCGCCGCCGTCGCCGCCGTCTCTTCGCCGGAAAATTGTTCCGGCCAACTTGACGAGGAGAATCCGTCCGTGCCGATCTCGTCAGGCCTTCTAGTGCAGGATGACGAAGGAGTCTCGTATCCGATCATGGACCTGATTGACGTAGTCTACCGCAATCTACCGTGAAGTGCCGGTTTCCTCGAGAAACTGGTCGGAGCCAGGCACGAGTTGCCAGCAAGGTAGTCATCTAAACGCCCTATGAATGTCATAGATTTGTTAATTTGAAATCGTATTGATCGTCTCCTGACAATTGTTTTTGTTCTTCCGCTGCCTCACCGGGAGGCATGATCCGGATCCGCCGTGGTTCCCCTACAGTATCTACATATGAAAGCCGAGACGGGATAACAACTATACTGGAGGCAACTACTCTTGGTATCGGCTTCCAGTAATCAGCACAGGGTTCAATAACCCAAGTTCCATTAATACGAAGCATTGTCCTGATCCAGCAGGTAGATTTTATGTTGGTGTTGGATCGGGCAATGACTGCGCCACGATCACGATTCGGACCCTCAAAAACTGAAGAGAATCATGGATTTTCCCATCTAAGACCGTGTTCCTGCGATCGCACCTTTAGCTCATCTATCACAAATAAATGAAGGTTGGATAACATATCCAGAACCTTCATATCAACGGCAGAAGTGGAAACACCGGGAACAAAATTAGAGAGACGGATTTCCAAAAACTTCCGAAGGAGCAATTCTCTGTACTTTGTCAATATATACATCTTCCGCTGAAGGGCTATTCGGGTAGAATCTGTTTCTGCCCAAGATAAAACTTGTCCCTTGTGAGGACTAGAGTTAAGTAAGATTTAATGGTTAATTAGCGTTGAATTTGGAGTTCAGTAGTTGCATTTTTCCTATCGGGAAATGATTCCAGTAGTAATTCAGATTTGAGGTTCATCGCTGGGAAGAAGCTAGGCCAGTAGCGCCTTTGCGTGAGAATTTGTGGGCGTTCAGATGTTGCCTAACGTGTTTTCAGTAGCGGGTGTTGATACGTCGTCGTTTGGATTAGTTGGAACGACAGCGTTTTGGATTAGAGAAGAAGGAAGCAATGAGTTGCGTGAGCATTCAGATGTTGGTATTCAACAGTAGCGCAAACAGATGTCAACGATAGTCAACTCAGCAGTGAGAGTGTAGCGAGAAGCAGCTGTTAGTGTTAGCGCACGCGTGCGAGATGATGCCACGTGTTTGTCAACACGAGTGAGTTGACTGCTGGTTATTAACGTTGTTCAGATGTCGCTTGAGGGAGAGATCTGTTTCAGCAGTAGAAGCTATGCTAGCGTTTTGATTAGTTGGTGCGACGTCGTTTGCTATATGAGTTAGTAGAGTGTTTAGATGTTTGTATTGTATCAGTAGTGAGCGAAAGCTGGAGTCAGCTTTGAGAGGACTTTTGCCTTAGTATAAGCAGAGATCTGAATTTCTTAGAACAACAATGATTCGAGGATTATATATAACAAGTGCTGCTCAACACTTAGCGTATTTTTGAACCCGATATTTCTCATAGTTTTCTCCAGTAAGCCCTCGATAGTTACTGTTCATTCGAACCCTTATCCGGTAAATTTTTGTTGATTTCCGCCGTTGTTTGGAGCGAGACTAGTGGCATTGAGCTCGTCTTGAGTAGCTCTTTCGATTGATACCAGTTAGGTGGCCTGAGTCGAACCTGGAGAGGAGCACAAAGTAGCAGTGTTGATCGAACGTTTTCGTGAAGCTAGACCCGAGAGTTCTTGAGCTTTTGGGTAAGTGATTTTGGATGTTTTAAGCTTAGTTCTAGCTGTTAGAAGCTGCTTTGTTAGGTAGAACCATATTTGAGTTCTGACCTTAGGTAGTATGCTTTAGAAATTCAGTTGTGAAATAAGAAATTGAGATTCCTTAACAGATTTGAGCTCCAGGGAAGTCCCTGCTGTGTTGAACGTGACCAACGAGGTAGCAATTTTGAGCGGACTATAATTTCTGTGCCTGGTGAGATCTGTTGAGTTAGCGTACTGAGAATTGAAGGTACGAGTTGAGCTTTTGTTAATAGCTTGAACATAGCGTGCTAGTATTTGAGGCATGAAATCTGTGCTATGTGAATTCTGTGTTTACGTGAACAGGTTGATTGAATTGTTATGTTCTGTTTACATATTATATGCATTTTGAAATCAGATTTGAATTTCATGGCATTCACGCATACATATTGAGCCTTTGATCGATTGAGAACCTGAGATAGAGCCACGTTGTGACCGGCAGACGGATATGTCATGCCTGAAAGGTACAACACTATCATCGGAGTGGTGACCAACTGATCAGTTGTTTCTGAAAACCACAGAGCTGTGATGGCTGACGGGCCTGAAGATCACGGACCGATGATTTCCCCGATTGATACACTGTGCGGGTATAGAGGCTCGACTGAGATTATTGCCAGCTGATTAGCAAGCCGTGATGACCGATGTTCTTTGACAGCCACATGCATTCATGACTTAGAATACTGCATGTTTATGATTTGCTGTTATATTAGTGATCATTCGTACTGAGGCTTGACCTCGTATTCTTTTCCTTACTTTGTGCCAGCTGATTAGCAAGCCGTGATGACCGATGTTCTTTGACAGCCACATGCATTCATGACTTAGAATACTGCATGTTTATGATTTGCTGTTATATTAGTGATCATTCGTACTGAGGCTTGACCTCGTATTCTTTTCCTACTTTTGTGTTGTTTGGGTCTGCGTTGCCCATTTGCAGGATCTTCAGGTAACCAAGCTGGACAGACTGGAAACCCAGCTGGTCGATCCCCATTTCCTTGAAGTCGCAGTTATTATTATATTATGTATTGACCCAGGGGATGCCCTGAGGTTGTATGTATTTGGGGGATCGTTGTTGATTTGATTTGTGATTACCTGTTGTTGTATGAGTTTGGATCTAAACCGTATTTTAATTATGACTATTTTGACGATATGAATTGGTTCAGGCCCAACTTTATTTCGACAATTTGAGCCCTATTTTATGCTTCCGCTTTTATGTGCTTAATTGTGCTATTAATTATTGTTGATTAGCACGGGGCCTGACATCCCTCCTTCTCATATATATCTGCTATCTTCAAGTTGGCTAAATTCTTAAGGTTGAAAGGATTAAAGAATCGATCTACTTCATCAATCACTTGTTCCCTCAACTGTACAAGCAGTTCAATAGCTGTAACTATCAACAAAAATTGTTCTTTGACTGGGTTTCCCTTAACTGGGTCTCTTTCCTGAAGGAGCGTCTTCCCCTTATCAGTAGGATTAATCTTAGGAAGACTGGCCTTGTACCAGTCTCCTTCATCGACACCTGGAATTGAGATGCTTTTTCCAAGTAAAATCGGGGTAATCTCGCCAAAAGTGGAAGTTAGAGAGAGATCATCGGAAAAGGTAGACATAATTGCTTCTAGAGTCATCGACTCATCATCCGATATATTCTTATCAGCAGTGGGAGTAGCAGTTGCTGTTTCTGTCCCCTGAAATAACTTTGTTTGCTCAGAAGATATCTCCACAAGATAAACATTTGAACCAGTTTCTGTCTGAACACCGACATCTGTCGCAGTGACCTTCTCAGTTACAAACTCCTCCTCAGTATCACTTGCTGTCTCAACTGGTCTATTAGCTTCTCTACTAGCAAATTCCTCGTAAGAAAGATTAAACCAGAGCTCTGTTTCATCAGCTGTTTTAAATCCCTGATCCTCAACATCAGGTCCACTATCATTGGTTCTTCCAACATCAGTCTCCACCTGAGCAGTTTCAGCAATAACCTGCTCAATTATCTGATCAACAGGGTCAACAAGCATCTCTACCCTCTCTTCCTCAACTATATTCTTAATAGCAACCTCTACAGAAACAGTTGTTGGCTCTCCAACAATTTCATCTTCAGAATCGAGTGCCAACCTTCTCTTCCTCTTTTCAATTTTGCGTTTTGGTGCAGGAGGGGGCACAGTAGAAATTGGTGCAACAACTTGAACGGGTACTGCCTCAAGTGCTGAATCAGTAGCAACAACAGCAGCTTTTCCAACACGGGTCCGCTTCTTCTTCACAATTGGCTCATCAACAGCCGCTGGTCTCTTCCTAGACACAGCCTTTTTGAAGGGTGTTTTCTTCACCCTGGGTACATCTGTCACTTCCTCCACACCAACCTTGTCAGGCCTCGTGCTCACGACAGATAAACACATGCGGAATCTATCAAAAAGTGGGTAAAATTTTCGCTTTTAGGCCCGACGGTTTAAACATATAATTTAAAATACAACAATACTTAAAATAAGTTTCCCAATTCGCAAAACAATCAACAATAAAGCATACATAAATACAACCATGTATCAGACTTCCCTACGGTTACACAACAAGGCACAGGGCATCCCCCTGGCCAGCTGATACATATATATATATATGCTATATGCTACTGGGACACACTAGCCACCTCCTGGGGCACCACCAGCTGGGTTAAACCCACGACCAGCTGTAGAACCTGATGGTGGCTAACGATCCAGCAGGGAGATGAGAGTGCGGTATTGCCGCTCGCCCTCCCATCCTGGTAAGAAATCAACAACAGCAATACAAAATACAAGGCTGCAAAACACGATACACATGGGACCTGAAATATGCGTGAACACATGCGTGTATGCAATTCACAAGAAACAGCTAGCATAAACACCAATGCTCAGTAAGCAATACACAGATAAGTTCACCGAAACATCCCAGCAGCCACGCATAATATCTCACGCCATTCCCAAGCTAAATCAAGCTCAAATCCGTACCTTATACTGAGCAACAACTAACCCTGCGAGAAATCCCGAAGACTCTGGTAAAAGCCTGTTAAACACACGGCACACAAAACGTAAATCTAACAGGTTGCTAATCAAGCTCACGGCTGGGAGTCTCCCTCGACCAGCTATCCAAAATACCTCAAACATTCATAGAAAGCTTAAGAATTAAGGCTAGAAACAAGGTCTGCCGAAAACCTAGAACGTAGTTCTACCAACTCGACGCAACACTCGAATGGCAGCAACTTCGCGTTCCTCGACTAGCCAATTATAGCCTCTAAAACTTGTATGAATTGGAAGAGCTTCTCAAGAGGAGTCCAACGCTACCTCACACGAGCAGAACAACCACAGGAAACGACGGGAAATCGCCGGAAAGCTCACGACTGAACAGTGTTCTAGGGTTCAAAAGATAAGGAACGAAAGGCTGGAAATATCGCTAAGTATGGGAAAAGATATCACAAAACGAAGACCAAGTCTTCCTATAAATAGCACTAGCAACGACTGGAAAACAACACCAATAATTGTCCTCCGACAAAACCAGTCGACACAACAATTCCCATAACAACAGTCGCAAGAACCAACAGCTGAACAAATCTCGAGTCACGCTAAACAAATCCAGTCGCTAGCTACAGTAGCGAACAATCTCTCAAAGCTGGACAACCGGACGCTGCTTCGAAAATACAAAAGCTGGACAACCAGTCGACCGGACGCTAAAATCACAAAAAGGCAAACCATCGACTGGTCCTCTAAACGGCGTCGCACTACCAGCAGCTGGGTATCCAGTCGCAAGACGAAACAACGCAAAAAGCTTCCCTCGTCTGGTACCAGTCGCAACATCAAAACGCAGCGTCGCAACTAATCAAAACGGCGTCGCTCCACTGACGTCACTACCCAGTCGCAGCATAACAACACAACCAGACGCAAGCACAGGAGCGCTGACCCGCATTGACCATAGCTCTCGACTGCCTTTCCAGACGCAACAACTCTTCGCAAAATACCAGTCGCAGCTACAGTGCTCATCCAGTCGCAACATCTCAAACGACGGCGTTTCAAGCCTTACCAAAACAAGCTACGACTGTTTTCGCCACCGACCAGCTTTTGCCTCAAAGCTCAAAAATACGAAAACATCCAGAATAGTTCTAAACATAACTTTCGACCTGAAAATGCAACTCAAACCTCGAAACAGAGATTCTAAACCACAAAAATCTCTAAAAACCGATTAATTTCAACAATTAATCCTTAACACAAAAATCAGGTCTCACAATTCTCCCCCACTAAAAAGGATTTCGTCCTCGAAATCACAACAACAACTCTGGAAAAACAACACAACAGCAAGCTACAAACAGAACTCGCCCATCACAAGGCCAAGAGTTCAAGATAACTGAGCACACCTATCACAACTAAGGAAGAAGAACAACAAAACTACTAGCTACTGAAAAAATCTAACTCGACAGCTACTCAAACAGATGCGGCCACTCGCGCTGCATCTTCTCTTCCAGCTCCCAAGTAGCTTCTTCCCTACCATGCTTGCTCCACTGCACCATTACCAACGGTATGGTCTTATTCCTCAACTGTTTCTCTTTTCTGCCAAGGATCTGCAAAGGGTATTCTTGATAGCTCAACGACGGATCTAGCTCTACCTCGTCAGTTCCCAGCACATGAGACGGATCTGGTTCGTACTTCCTCAACATGGAAACGTGAAAGACGTCATGTAGAGAAGATAACTCAGAAGGCAACAACAGACGATACGCTAAAGGGCCAATCCTTTCAACAATCTCATACGGACCAACGTAACGAGGGGCTAACTTTCCCTTGCGTCCAAAGCGCATTACACTACGAAACGGAGAAACCTTGAGAAATACACGGTCACCAACCTGAAACTCGAGAGGTCGACGCCTCTTATTCGCATAACTGGCTTGGCGATCCTGGGCAGCTTTCATCCGTTGTCTAATAAGATCCACGTGATCTTTCATCTGCTGCACAAAGTCAGGGGCAGAGAGCTGCTTCTCCCCCACTTCTTCCCAACACACTGGCGATCTGCACTTGCGGCCATACAAAGCCTCGAAAGGCGCCATGCCAATCGTCACTTGGTAGCTGTTATTGTACGAAAACTCGACCAAAGACAACGCGTCTTGCCAACTACCTCCGAAATCCAACACAACAGCACGTAACATATCCTCTAACGTCTGGATAGTCCGCTCAGATTGGCCATCTGTCTGGGGATGATACGCGGTACTCATAGCCAATCTAGTGCCCAAAGCTGTCTGCAAACTCTTCCAAAACCTGGAAGTAAACCTCGGATCTCGGTCAGACACGATTGAAACAGGCACACCATGCAATCTAACCACAAAATCAACGTACAGTTTCGCCATCTTCTTCAACGAGAAGGTCATCCCAAGGGAATGAAGTGGTGCAGACTTAGACAAAAGGTCTACAACTACCCAAACAGCATCGCATCCTCGGCTGGAACGAGGCAAATGCGTTACAAAATCCATCGCAATGTGCTCCCAATTCCATTGGGGCACCTCTAAACTCTGCAACAGACCACCAGGTCTCATCCTTTCGGACTTGCTGTGCCTGGCACCAACTCTATGCTGAAGTCTATCTCCCGCCTCGGAGGAAAACCAGGAACCTCCTCCGGAAACACGTCGGGGAATTGTCGCACCACGGGAACGTCGCTAAGCTGAACACTAGAAGAAGAAGACGCATCCAAAGCGTAGATCATAAAGCCAGCATTACCCAAAGACAGCAAACTAAACATCTCCATCGCGGAAACTAACGGAATCTTCGATCTTGAGTCTTGGCCGTAGAAGTCCCACTTCTCGCCAGAAAAAGGCCTAAAGCGCACAATCCCATGGAAACAGTCCACGGAGGCCCTGTAGTTGGACAGCACATCCATCCCAACTATGCAATCGAAATCCCATAGCATCAGACGCATCAAATTTGCTAACAAAGCATGCTCACCAAACCGCAACACACCATCTAACAGAATCTCTTGCGAACACAGGCTTACACCACCGGGGGTAGAAACAGAGACAACATCACGCAAAGGGACGGTACACAAACCATGCTCAACAACAAAAGAATCGGAAATAAACGAATGCGAAGCACCGGTGTCAAACAACACACGAGCAGGAAAGTCAAAGACAAGACATGTACCTCCAATCACCCGGCTCGGTGTCTCCTCGGCCTGCTCTCTCGTGAAGGCGTTAACCTGAGCCTGCTGAGGTCCTGGAAAGAAAGGCTGAGACGACTGCCCAAAACGCGAAGGGCCAGGCTGCTGAAACGGCCTAAACGGAGTCTCACCATAACGGGGTTGCTGAAACTGCTGCGAACGGCCCCTAGACTGACCCCCACGACCCTGAGGCTGGGCCGCGGTCTGCTGTGTTCCAGCTGACGGACACACTCTCGCAAAGTGCCCATACTGACCACATAGGTTACAGGAACCCTGCACGCCAACACATTGCGTGGAAGAATGCTTTCCACCGCAAAAACCACAAAACTCAACCCGAGAGCCGGTGCTACTCGAGCTACCAGAACCAGAAGACCCTGAACCGGACTTCTTCTTAAACTGCTGACCGCGAGGTCGGAACCTACCAAGGCCAGACTGCTGAGCTACCTGCTGCTGCTGCTGCTGCTGTTGAGGAAAATGAGCGGACTGGGAACTCTGAGACGACTGAGCTCCCTGACCGACCGGTCGACCACCCTGCACTGCCTGAGCCACCTGCGCCCTGCGATTACGACGACTCCTCATGCCCTCCTCGATGTGGATAGTTTGGTACCCAATTTTACTTGGGTCCAGATAGGATTACCCCTTTTGGGACCCATACTTGAATTACTTTGACAGCTTTCCCAGTATGATAGTCCATAAGGGTCTGTGCATAAGTACTGTGAGATCTGTTGAGCTTTGGTTTGGTATTTTGACCATTCAGATCTCTACGAGGCCTAACCTTTTTCCATTCAGACTTAACCTTCTTAGAGCCACGTCTTTGTTGGTTCTGAACAAATGACTTGGTTCCAGCTTTCGCCTTTTCCTTGTCAAGTCTGTTCTTTAGCCAACCAGACTTAGAACTCTCGGGTCCGTCATAGCCAATACCAGCTTTTCCTTTCTTATTCAATAGCTCCGAGATCTAGTCATCATACCGTACCGACTCACATGGATCATATATCACACTATCTTTGACAAAGCTCATATTTTTTAACTTGTCATGTGCTAGATTTGATTGAGTACAAGTCTCTCCAGAGCTGCTTTCACCAGTATTGAAACCTAAGCCAGTTCTATCATTCGCTGGATTTTGAATCTCACACAGCTTGTCTAGAGAGATAGAAGACTGGGTCCAGGAGCTCATTATCGAATTTAATTTTGCAATTTCAGACTCGAGCTCACCGTAATTTGATCTCAACAATTCATTCTCAGCCTTCAGCTTATTCAACTCGATTTGTAAACTGTCAACTTCACCAAGTTCAACAGTACTTGGTTCTACTGAACTATTTTTCAAATCAGCGTTTTCAGCTTTAACTTCCTCGAATGTGTGAGAAAGCTTCCTGTACTCTTTGACCATATCATTAAGTGCACTGACAAGGTCTTCTCGTGTAAATTCAATATTGGAATAGTCAAATACCTCGTCATCTGAAGTTTGATCAGCCATGAGACAGTGAACTTCCTCCTGTTCACTATCGCTGGATGAGGAACTGCTGGATGAGGAATCTGAATCGGTATCAGCCCAGTTCCAGTTGCTTTCCTCAGCAACCAGTACTTTGCGATCATTCTTGAGGCTGGGTCTTTTATCACCTCTTGTCCTCATCCTCCTATCTTTTGATCTTTCCTTGGATCTTTCATCTGTCTTATCATCCCTTCTGTATCGATCCTCCTTCTTTTCATCTCTTTTGTATCTATCCTCCTTCTTTGGCCTGTTGCAATCAGCTGCAAAGTGCCCTGGACGTCCACAATTAAAACAGTTCATATCAGTTGTAACTTTATAATTTTTATGGACATTATTATAAGGAGTAGAAGGATTGTAGGATCTTCTCAAGTATTTCCCAAACTTCTTAACGAAGAGGGACATGACGTCATTGCTGAGTTGATCAGCTGTCTTGCTAGTGCTTGGTGAGCACTGTTCAGATGTTGTAGCTGCTAGCGCTTTGGTCGGCTGGGAGGTTGACGATCCAGCTTCTGCTCTTGTTTCCAACTCGAACTCATAAGCTTTAAGGTTTGCAAATAGATCGTGAAGCTCCAGCTTATTGAGATCCTTGGACTCCCGCATGGCCATCATCTTAACGTCCCATTCCCTGGGCAACGCTCTCATCACCTTCAAAGCCAACTCACGGTTGCTATACTCTTTACCCAAGCTAGTCAACTCAATCACCACTGCGCTGAATCGCTCATCAAACTCCGTCATTGTTTCTCCATCCTTCATCTTCATAGATTCATATTTCTGCTGAGCGATAGTCAGCTTGTTCTCTTTTGTCTCATCGTTTCCTTCACATATTTGTGTCAGCTTTTCCCAAATATCTTTTGCTGTGGCACATGTTTTTATCTTGCTGAACATGTTATTTGTCCAGTGTATTGTAGAGAATGTCCCTGGCCACATTGTCCAGATTTTCTTTCTTTTTGTATTCGTTGGTGTACTCATGTCTGCTCTTCTCTAGATACTGGGGCTCGCCATTAGATATAGCAAATGCCAAGTTTGGCTTCATAATTTTCATCGGCCCTTCTGTGATAACTGACCACTTGTCATCATCTTGAGCAGCCAGATGCGCTTGCATGCGAATCTTCCAGTCATCGTAGTCCTCCTTAGAAAACATAGGAATTTTGTTGTGAGAAGTAGACATTTTAAAATATGATAAACACAAACAACAGACTGTTCAATAACTGAGATGCTCAGGCTCTAATACCAATTGATAGGATCAATAAGGCTTGAAAAAAAAGGCCTAAGAGTTCAGGAGGGGGGGGGGGGTTGAATGAACTCCTTGGTATTTTAAATATTTTCGAAACCTTAAAACGAATTTTACAAGCACCCGCTTAACTTAAACCCGAGTTACCAGATTTAAGGTATATCAATTTTAATGCTGATATCTTGGCTAACAGTAAATGTGCGGAAATAAGCCAATCAATCAGTGAACAGTTAAGCTTAAATAAATGCGATAATGTAAAAGTATAGGGTCGAGAATTTTTTTATGGAAGTTCAGATATCAATATCCTACGTCTTCCCTTCTTCCTTTTCAGGAAGGTTCCACTAGAAGAGTTTGATGTTTACAGCCTCTGTAACCACCCAGTCATCGAGCCTCGCTCCAGGTGAACTCCTAGCAACACCAAATAACACGCAGACGCAGCTGCTGAATACAACACTTAGTATTTTTCGAACTTCTTTAAGACAGCCAGTTCGTTACAGACTCAAGAATGTAACAATTAAATACAAGTCTATTGAGTGCTGTAAATCTCGAAGGTAACATCTGTGCAGATCAAGGATGGTGTTCTTCGAGATGGGTTACTGGACCTTTAGTAATTTCTGCAATATATGCTTTCCAGTAACTTGTGTGAGCTTTTGAAAGATAGTATCGATTGATGAAAATCTCGAGAGTAATGGAAACGTTGAATAACAGAGTGGAGGCGAGACAAAGAGAGAGAGCTTCTTAAATTCAAATTCCAGCTATTTATACCCTTCGTCCACAACGGTCATAAAAACTCGCCAAGGAAACAAAATCCTTTTTTGAATATATGTCCATCGCATATTCTACTCTACTAGAGGTAAATTGTGCTTCGTCAGAGCCAAAATGTCGTTTATCCATATTTGTGCAAACACCGTATAACGTCCTCTGTATACTGCGTACTATTTACCCAAAATAGCACTGACAGTGTTTCCTTAATTCAAGGCAATTGTACGATTCAATCTTCACCATTGATTCTGTCCAATTTAAACATTGATAGCTCTTGAATCTATTCTTCGTTTGCGCCTGAAAGTTTTCCCTTTAATACTGTTATTTATTTCTTGAAGAGGATGATTATTTCATCTCTTAATAGCTGTCACAACTGAGTATATCAAAGGCTGAATGTTGTAACAGCTGAAATATGCCAACAGCTGAATGTTGTAATAGCTGAAATACTAGCTTCGTTACTCATGTAATCCATAGTCTGAATAGTTCCTAAATAGTCACAACTGAGTCAAAAGCAACTGTAGCCAACGTCTGAAAATACTCACTACTGAAATAGGTACCCAACTGCTGAATACTTTGTAACATCTGATTGTAACGACTGAAAGCTTCAACATCTGAGATATCCAATAGCTGAATGCTAACCAACAGCTGAATAACTTCAACAACCGAAATACTTGCCCCGTTACACATATATTCTGACATCTGAATAAATCATAACTGATATCAAAATAACTGTACTCAACATCTGAAATGATATCACATCTGAAATAATAACCTGATACCTAAGTGCTTCACCTCAACATCTGAATCAGTCCCGAATATCAACAACTGAAAAACTCAATCCGATTATCTGACTTCTTCTACTCAATAACTAACATCTGAATAACAGTCCGATAACTGAGTTCTTGCATCTGAATATGCGAAGCTGTTAATTGCAATGGCTGATTGTCCATAGTAATTTTGAATTCAGCACTTGTCTTAATTTTGTTATCACCAAAACTAATAAATTTTATCTAACATACTAATGTCTGAGATAGCTTCGGTACTCATGGACCATTTCATTAAGTGAATTGATGAGTTCCTCTCGTGTAAATTCACTATTGAAGAAGTCAAATACCTCATTATCAGTTGTTTGGTTGGCCATCAGGCAGTGGAATTCTTCTTGTTCACTTTCGCTAGATGAGCTGATTGATGTGGTCTCAGAATCTTAGTTCGCCCAGTTTCTGTTTCTCTCCTCAACAACAAGAACTTTCCGATCATTCTTCTTGTGGGGCCTATTCTCAGATCTGTTTCTCCTTCTTTCTGTGGATATTTCCTTGGACCGCTCTGTGGACCTCTTGTCATCTTTCTTGGGCCTGTTGCAATCATTGCGAAGTGCCCTGGTCTGCCACTGTTATAACAATTTAAATCAGTAGTAATCTTTTCAGATTTATGAGCATTGTTATAATTGAAAGAAGGGCTTTGAGTTCTTCTCATGAATTTCCCAAACTTCTTTACGAAGAGGGACATGACGTCGTTGCTCAGTTGCTCTGCTGACTTGCTAGGTGAGCACTGTTCAGATGTCGTAGCAGCAAGAGCTTTGGTAGGTTGTGAGGTTGATGGTCTAGCCTCAGATCTGGTCTCCAGCTCAAACTCATATACTTTCAGATTTGCGAAGAGATCATGTAGTTCAACCTTGTTCAGATCCTTAGACTCTCTCATCGCCATCGTCTTAACATCCCACTCCCTCGGCAGTGCTCTCATCACTTTAAGGACCAGTTCTCTATTGCTATATTCTTTTCCCAGACTAGTCAGCTCTATCACAACAGCACTTAATCTATCATCAAATTCTGCCATCGTCTCTCCCTCTCGCATCTTTATCGAATCATATTTATTTTGGGCAACCGTCAGCTTGTTCTCTTTGGTCTCGTCATTGCCTTCACAGATTTGCGTCAATTTCTCCTAGATCTCCTTGGCAGTGGCGCAGGTATTTATCTTGATGAACATGTTTTTATCCAGCGTCTTATATAGAATATCCTTTGCCACATTATCCAAATGTGCCTTTTCTTGTCCTCTGCTGTGTACTCCATTCGAGTTTTCTCAATCCACTATGGAGCACCAGCAGTAATCGCCATAGCCATACTTGCCTTCATAATCTTCATGGGTCCATTTGCAATGACGTACCACATGTCATGATCTTGTGCGGCCAAATGCGCTTGCATCCTGATCTTCCAGTCTCATGCTCTTCCTTCGAAAACATAGGAAATTTGTTGTGAGAAGTAGACATATTTAAATGTAAGCACAAAGATCATATACTGTTCAATAACTGAGAGTTCAGGCTCTGATACCAATTAATAGGATCAATGGAATCGAAAATATAGTTAAAATAAGTTTAGGAGTTCAGAAGGGGGGGGGGTTTGAATGAACTCCTTCGATTTTTATTTTTTGAAACCTTAAAACTGTTTTTACAAGCCTCGCTTAACTCAGATTTGAGTGACCAAATCTGCTGCTCTCAGTCCAATCTATTTTCTCGGTTCACAAGTATTGTGCGTAAAGAAACCGATTACACAGTGAAAAATTAACAATAACTACGATGCAAGTAAGTAAAATATAGAGTTGAGAGTTTTTTGAGGAATTTCGGATATGAAAATCCTACGTCTTCACTTCTTCCTTTTCAGGGAGGTTCCACTAGAATATTTGATATGTACAGCTTCTGTAGACACCTGATCACTCAAGACACGCTACAAGTGAACTCCTAGCAACCACAATCTACGCAGATACCACTGCTGATTACAATCAAATGAATTTTCGAACTGCTTCAGAAAGAACGTTCGTTACAGACTCTAATATGATTTTACAATGAATGCAACTGCTTTCTTTACAATGAAATTTGTTTACAAATGTAAATCAAAAGATACCTCGAAGGTTTTTCTAATATGAACTAAACGAGAGTGTTCTTCGAGATGTTCAAGACTGAGACTCAAAATATTTTTGCGAGAGTGCGATTTTTAGAGTCACCAAGCTTGTAGTGTCACAGAGAGCTTGAGAGAGTAAAGAGCTTCTTTGTTTGAAATTTTCAGCTATTTATACATCTCCATCCTCAACGGTCATAAATGAGCGAGTAGAAACAAACCATGTTTGCATATCTTCATCGTATCAATGCATTAAATGCTCCATTAATGCTATGAAAAAGTTTGTATAAAGTTTTCAGAGCTTTGTTGACTTTAATACCATAAATAGGTAAACATCGAATAGACCAACTATGCGTCCTGCAAAGTATTCTCCAAATAGCTCTGAACTGAGTCTCTTTCATCCAATTTGTCTAACAGGATTTATACGATGAATCTTGGTCGTTGAATCCTTTGGAATGAATATCTGGTGAAATCTTAAGCTCAAATCTGTTTCGGCACTGAGATCTGAAATCTTCTCTCAAATATATAAGCTTTACTTTTCTTTATAACTGTATAACTGTCAGATCTGAGTTCTCTCCTTTTTCATGTAACGTCAGCTCTTATCTCTATTCACATCTGAAATACCTTGATCTGATCTGAATCTTAGTTTCTGAAATCTGAAAAAAAATAACCTCTGAACTGAAACTGATATATAACCTGATCTGAATGCTCTCATCTGATCTGATAAGCTATCTTCCCCGTTATATATATTGTTCCCAATCTCTTGGATCTGAAACTAAGCCTCTGTAAAAAACCTGATAAGCTCTGTTCTGAAATACTTAACCCGATATCTGAAATTACCCGAATATCCAAATCTGATAAGCTCTGATCTGAACTGTTCTGAACCCTCTAAACTGATATTGTCATGAAGGCCTCTGAACTGTTCTAAAATACTCTGATCATATATCCACTTATCTGATCTGAATATGCCTTGTTCAAATATGAACGGATATGAGTCCCCGATCCTAATTTGATAGAACCCGATTACTCCAAATCAGATAGCTTAATGTTCACTTCATTATCTTGTTTTTGTTATCACCAAAATTATAAATTTTTATCTTAACACATTCTATTAGAATTTCAAATGTTTTTCAAATCTTAGAATGAAACGTGTCCACTATATTTTTTTCTCTCTCATCGTTTGTACACGATAAACCCTTCATATTCCCGCTCCCTCAGTAGCGTTTTTCAAAATTTTCTAGCATTCTCGCAGTATTTTCTCTCAACCCTAGATTTTCTCAAATCCAATAACTCTTCAACCTTTCAGGTGGCATCCTTTGTTTATAATGCATTGCATTTGACTCCGTGCTGAAGATGAACGATGCAAGCATGGTCCAAATGTTCAAATCCCTGGAGGAATCAGGGCTACGAGGATCTTTTGGGGTCTCTGGTTCTGTATTTGAGGAAGCACTAAATCAGTTATATGCGAACGTGACAGTGATTGCAATGGTGATAGTCAGTACAGTGGCCCATAGGAAACTAGTGATTACTAAAGAAGTGTTCTCCGAGACATTTCATTTTCCCGCAGAGGGTATAATCAGTTTCCCGGAGCTTCCGACAAAGACGTTGTCAGGCCCGGTGCACAATACAGAGTTAATCACGCAAAATACAATCGCGGAACCATTTAAAAAAAATAGTTGCTAAAATTTTCTTTGGCCTGACTTAGAAAATCATAATTTAAAATACAAAGATACTCAAAATACTGGTTTTACAACAACAGAAAAACCAACCATAACAGATACAAACATATAGAGCGTCTACCAATGATACAGACATAGCAAGTCTCTCGCTCAACATAGACACAAATTAGCAATATAACATCACATCCTTCCGGGGCATTCCCCGAAAGCTGCTATACTGCCTAATATAAATAATATACATAACTGGGATACTCTATCCACCTCCTGGGGCACCTTCAGCTGGGCCATCTCCACGACCAGCTGAGAAACCTTGAAAACCTGGACAACACACAGGAAAACAAACAATCCAGCCCCAGAGGGACATAGGGTCAAACCCCAGTACGGAGAAAAACTGTAAAACAGCTAATGGATAGCAACAGATAATATGCAGATGTTAGCAAGAGGCAGCTGAGTACAAGACAGAAGGCTACAACTGGAACAGGGAGCCAAAGGAACTCAGGATTAGCTCAACACTGACAACAGATCAGCTGATAGATAATGGCCAAGATTTGTGTAAGTATATGGGAGTTACTGACAACCTTAGCTCAAAGCTGATACCCACTCAGATCTGAGTACCACTCCAGATCTGGACCACACGCTAAAAAATTTGAACTTCCTTCAAAACTGCGTCGCACAAAATTCCACTATTCCACTGGACACATCATCCCGCTAACACCAAATGTTTTATCGCCAAACGATGTCGCATCGCAATCCAGATATGGATGACCAGATCTTACATGAACTGACCAGCGTTCGCTAATACCCAAAACAACATCGCACTGCCTTTCGCTTTAGACAACCCGAAACCGGTCCACACCAAACCCTCGGACCAGGCCGGCTCACACAGCGCTAACAACTAATGCATCTCAAATCTGGTTTCTTACAAATGACGGTGTTTCGCTACCCACACAGGATATTCAATTAACGTACCTCAATTTCTTTGCGACAACCAGATTTGACCTCGAGCTTAACATACACTCGACCAACGCTGAAGCCGAAGTCACCATCCAATACTTCTCAACTCTCCAAATCTGCCTACTACCCCGTAGATCTATACAACTGTCCAGAGCTATTCTAAACACCAATATACAAAGAAACCCGATACGCTCACCAAGCATACCAACTCAAAGCTATCCATCCCAGATCTGTGCACGCCAAATCTTGTCTATCCAAAACTGTTAAGATAAAATTTATTAGTTTTGGTGATAACAAAATTAGACAAGTGCTAAATTCAGAAGTAACACTTGGACAGTCAGTCGTTGAAGGTGATCAACTACATTTTTGGAGCAAAGTATACTTCAAATGTTGAATTGACCAGTCAGATATTGGGTTTGAATATTTCAGTTGTTAGATATCAGATCTTGGTATTCGGGAATATTTCAGCAGTTGAGTTGAAGCACTCAGTTGATGGGTTACTATTTCAGAGGTTGAAGATATACAGTTATCAGTTTCTGGTATCGGGTTTTTATATCAGTCGTGAGAGCAATTCAGATGTTGATCAAGAGTTACGCAATCAGACTTTGGTATTCATTCAGCCGTTGGGTTCTTATGTCAGAAGTATATTGATTCAGCAGTTGGATATTCACTTCAGTAGTCAACATATTTCAGCAGTTGGGTATTCGCGTCAGTAGCGAATGTATTCAGCAGTTGGGTATTTATTTCAGTAGTTGGCTACAGTGCTTTTGATTTAGTCGTGATTGTTGTTGGAACATTCAGTTGTTGCAACCAGCCGTTATTCATATTCACAATTTACGAAAAGAAGGACAATTCAGACGTTGGGTATCTATTCAGGCGTTGGATATCTAATCAGCAGTTGGTATAATCAGTCGTTGGTTGTTATGATCAGCAGTTGAATTCTACTTCAGTAACGAGCAACAAAACTACGTCGTTTGGATTATTGATACGACAGTGTTTTGCTTAGCTCCAGAATCCAGACATTGGTTTATGAGTGCATTCCGTCGCTGTTACGATCAGTAGTTGAACGCTCAGTTGTTGCAAAGATTTAGTTGGCAGCGATGAACTATTCATCTTCTTCAAGAAAGGAAAAGCTGAATTAACAATAAGAGAATTCAGGCGCAAGCAACAATCGATTCAAGCACGAATATATATTCCAAATGGAAAGAATCAATGGTAAAGATTAAATCGTACTATTGCTTGGAATTAAGGAGACAACATCGGTACTATTTTGGGTAAATAATACACAATATACAGAGAACGTTTTACGGTGATTGCATAAAAATGGAAAGACGACATAATTGGCTCTGACGATGTGCAATTTACCATTTGGTGGAGCAGGATATACGGTCGCACGATTAAAAGTTTTTCAAAAGGGATTTTGTTTCCTTTACAAAAAATGACCGTTGGAGGACGAATCATATAAATAGAGCTGGAATTTGAACTAAAAATGCTCTCTGTCATTTTCTCTATTCATCATCTCCATCACTCTCGAGCTTACACCTTGTAAAAGTTATTTCTCAAAAGCTCACAAACTCGAAGAACACAAGTGTTGATTTTCACAGAAAATATCTTCGAGTTCATCTTCTGGTTCACCGTGTTGAATCAAGTTTCTTAGCTTAGAAACCAGAAGATTTACAGCACTCACAATCATTGTATTTCGCTGTCATATTTTATTGAGTCTGTAACGAACGTGCTACACAAAAGCCGTTTGACAAACATATCAAGTGTTGTAACCAGCAGCTGTGACTGCTTTGTGATTGGTGTCAGGCCTCGTGCTCGAAACAGAGTAAAATCATACAAACACATGCGGAAGCTATAAAAAAGAGGGTAAAATTTTCGCGTTTAGGCCTGACGGTTTAAAAACATATAATTTAAAATACAAGAATACTCAAAATACGAACCCAATTTAAAATCCAACAACAGAAACAGTATAGCATAACAACATCCAACGACAACATGTATCAGACTCCAACTATGGGATACAATAACGAAGCGCAGGGCATCCCCCTGGCTAACTGATACATATATATATATATATATATATATGCTATACGCAACTGGGACACGCTAGCCACCTCCTGGGGCACCACCAGCTGGGTTAAAGCCATGACCAGCTGTAAAACCTGGGTTTCCTGAAAACAACACAAACAAGGAAACAAAACAAGCCCCAGAGGGACATGGGGTCAAACCCCAGTAAGGAGAGCAACTAATATAGCAAAATAATGCATAAGATAAAATGCAGATGCTATGCATGGGACACCGGATAACAACGGAAGGCTCAACCAACAAGGGAGCTAAGGAACTCAAGCACAGCTCCAAGAATCTGCAACAACAGTGGCCACGGGGTGTGTTCACAGTGTGGTAATGAGCCACTCGCCGTGATACAACACCAGAATACCAGATGCATCAAAAAACTCAACCTGCCGTTGCCTCGCCCATGAACTGTGGTAATTAACCACTCGACGCATGGTGGCTAACGATCCCAGCAGGGAGATGAGAGTGCGGTATTGCCGCTCGCCCTCGCATCCTGATAAGAATCAACAACAGCAATACAAGATACGAACAATGGCTGCAATAACAATATGAATGCAATATGGGAAATGCATGTATGCATAACAGGGCAGCTAAACAATCAACAGAAATCATGTATGCACACAGCAACCTCCACGTCGATGCATAACAGCCATATAGCATTCAATCTCACGCCAATTCCCAGCAATATCAAGCTCAGATCCGTACCTTATCTTTTTGTGCAACAATTACTACAAAACAGGCCCGAGAAAACTGGTTCCAACCTGCTCAAATATACGACACACAGATTTCAGGGAAGCTACACAGAAATTTGCAGTCAACCAAAGAACGCACGGCTGGAAGCTACAACTCAACCAGCTAATTATCATCCTAAAACATCTTAACAGGAAGCTTAAACAACAACTAGAGGTAAGATCTCAACCACTAAACCGAGAAACTACCTGCGCACAGCAACTACACGAACAGGGAAAAACTGCTGCCGCTTCGCGATCTCACCCTGGAGAACCGTAGCTTCCAAGATCGGTATAGAATGAAAGAACTCTTCGAGAGGAGTCCAACATTACCTTGAACGTGAAAAATGGTGGCCGGAATCAACGGGAATCGCCGGATAAAATCTACGGTGAATAGTACCCGAGGGTTTGAGAACAGAGATGAAGGTCGAGAGAAATTGCTAAGTATGGGATCTGAATAAAACGAAGCCAACGCTTCCTATATAAAGGCGCGATAAGTCTGTTTATAAAACCCACCGACAGAAACAGATCTCACAACCAACGCGTGCTAAACACAACCAAGACCCCAAAACTACGTCGCACAAAACCACGGAGAAAGCTGGTCAGAAAGCGCTGAAAGCTGGAAACACGCTACAGGAGAGTTGACCAACTTTGACATCTGTTTTCAATAATCCAACCAGACCTCATCGCTGCGAACAGATCTCTCAACAGTTCTACTCCCAAAAACGACGACGTAGCAACTTATTAAAACGGCGGCGTTTAGGAACCAACGCATAAACCCGCAATACACAAAACAGATCTCTCCACTCACGAGCAGATCTCATGCCAGCGCTATACCAGATCTCTCCCACAAGCGCTAATCAAAACGACACCGTTATTACTTATCCAAACGACAGCGTTTCAAGCCTTAACAAAATACGCTAGAACCAGATCTCTACACATTAGCGCAAAACAGATCTATCATGAAACGAAGGCGTAAGGACCTCGCGCCAACAAAACACGCTGCGAAGGAAAATAACACCAACGACCAGACTTCTTCAACAGCAAGGTTTACGTCATCAACGCAACGCATACCAGCGAAGCTTACGTCATCAAATCTACTACCAGATTTCACCAAAAACAGATTTCTCAAAAAACCAGATTTCAAACTCGAAAAACGAAAATTTCCAAAATTGCTCTAAGCATGATTTTCGACCAGAAAATGCAAACGAAACCTTCAAATAGAACTCCGAAATCCCAGAATTCTCCAAAAACCGTTTAATTCAACAATTAATCTTATATTACAATTTTAGGTCTCACATTTCTCCCCCACTAAAAAGGATTTCGTCCCCGAAATCGAACAACAATCTGGAATACATCTAATCAGCAAGATACACAACAGAACTCTGCCTAACACAAGCCAAGAGTTCAAGATAACTGAGCAAACAATTTAACAACAACTAGGGAAGAAATACCACTAAAAGCTACAAACTATTGGAAAATTTAGCTCAACAGCTACTCAAACAGATGCGGCCACTTGCGCTACATCTTTTCTTCCAGCTCCCAAGTAGCTTCTTCCCTTCCATTCTTGCTCCACTGCACCATTACCAACGGAATGGTCTTATTCCTCAACTGTTTCTCTTTTCTGCCAAGGATTTGCAAAGGATATTCTTGATAACTTAACGACTGATCTAGCTCTACCTCGTCAGTTTCCAAGCACATGAGACGGATCTGGCTCATACTTCCTCAACATGGAAACATGAAAGACGTCATGAAGAGAAGACAACTCTGGAGGCAACAACAGCCGATACGCTAAAGGGCCAATCCTCTCAACAATCTCATACGGACCAACGTAACGAGGGGCTAACTTTCCCTTGCATCCAAAGCGCATCACACTATGAAACGGAGAAACCTTGAGAAATACACGATCACCAACCTGAAACTCAAGAGGTCGACGCCTCTTATTCACATAACTGGCTTGGCGATCTTGGGCAGCTTTCATCCGCTGTCTAATAAGATCCACATGATCTTTCATTTGCTGCACAAAGTCTGGGGCAGATAGCTGCTTCTCCCCCACTTCTTCCCAACACACTGGCGATCTGCACTTTCTGCCATACAAAGCCTCAAAAGGCGCCATACCAATCGTCACTTGGTAGCTGTTATTATACGAAAACTCAACTAAGGACAACGCATCTTGCCAGCTACCTCCGAAATCCAACACAACAGCACGCAACATATCCTCCAACGTCTGGATAGTTCGCTCAGATTGGCCATCTGTCTGGGGGTGATACGCGGTGCTCATAGCCAATCTGGTACCCAAAGCTGTTTGCAAACTCTTCCATAACCTGGAAGTAAACCTCGGATCTCGGTCGGAAACGATCGAAACGGGCACACCATGCAGTCTAACAACAAAATCAACGTACAGCTTCGCCATCTTCTTCAACGAGAAGGTCATCCCATAGGGAATAAAATGTGCAGACTTTGACAGACGGTCTACAACCACCACGCAACATATCCTCCAACGTCTGGATAGTTCGCTCAGATTGGCCATCTGTCTGGGGGTGATACGCGGTGCTCATAGCCAATCTGGTACCCAAAGCTGTTTGCAAACTCTTCCATAACCTGGAAGTAAACCTCGGATCTCGGTCGGAAACGATCGAAACGGGCACACCATGCAGTCTAACAACAAAATCAACGTACAGCTTCGCCATCTTCTTCAACGAGAAGGTCATCCCATAGGGAATAAAATGTGCAGACTTTGACAGACGGTCTACAACCACCCAAATAGCATCGCATCCTCTGCTGGAACGAGGCAGATGCATCACGAAATCCATATCAATGTGCTCCCAGTTCCATTGGGGCACTTCCAAACTCTGCAGTAGACCACCAGGTCTCATCCTTTCGGCCTTTACCATCTGGAAATTCAAACAACGAGCGACAAAACCAGCAACGTCACTCTTTAGGCCAGCCCACCAGAAGTGCGGCTTCAAAGCATGGTACATCTTCCGAGCACCAGGATGAACGCTATGACTGCTACAGTGCGCTTCCCGAAGGATTTCCTCCTTCAAATAAATCAAATTGGGCACAACCAACCTGCCCCGGAAACGCAAACAACCATCGGAAGAGACAGAATAATCCTCAAGCTTGCCAGCCCTGACCTTCAATTTCAACTCGTGGATAGACGGATCGGTCCTTTGAGCTGCTCGAATGGTGGAAACAATCTGCGGCTCCACTTGGAAATAAGAAACCACCACACAATCCTCAGCCGGGTAAATTCTCCAACCCGTAGTGTTAAGATGCTCTTGATCCTTGGAGATGTACAACGACGCAAGCATCTCACTAGCCTTCCTGCTTAAAGCATCGGCCACTACGTTCGACTTCCCAGGCTGTTACTTAATCTCACAATCAAAGTCCTTTAGCAGCTCCATCCACCGACGTTGTTTCATGTTCAAGTCAGGCTGCGAAACAGATACTGCAAACTCTTGTGGTCGGAGTACACCACAAATTGCTCGCCGTACAGGTAGTGACGCCAGATCTTCAATGCAAAGACCACCGCTGCTAACTCCAAATCATGGACGGTACGAGTCTCATGCGGTTTCAACTGCCGCGAGGCATATGCAATGACTCGACCATTCTACATCAACACACAACCCAATCCATAAAGCGAAGCGTCAGAACAAACAACAAAACCACCTGAACCGGACGGCAGGGCCAACACGGCGCAGTAGTCAACTTTTCCTTGAGCAGTTGAAAAGCATTCTCGCACTGCTCAGTCCAAACAAACCTTTTGTCCTTCTACGTTAATTGAGTCATCGGATTTGCTATACTTGAGAATCCCTCAATGAAACGACGATAATAGCCAGTCAGACCCAAGAAACTGTGAATCTCGGAAACATTCCTGTGACTCTCCCAGTTCAGAACGGCATCAACCTTGCTAGGATCCACAGAAATCCCCTCGGCTGAAATCACATGTCCCAAGAATATGACGCGATCCAATCAGAACTCACACTTGGAAAACTTTGCATACAACTACTGGTCTCTCAGCGTTTGAAGGACAATCCGCAAATGCTCCTTGTGCTCCAAAGGAGTCTTCGAATAGACTAAGATGTCGTCGATGAACACGATCACAAACTGATCGATAAACTCGTGGAAAACTCGGTTCATCAAATCCATAAAGACTGCAGGCGCGTTGGTAAAACCAAACGGCATCACCAAAAACTCAAAATGTCCGTACCTCGTACGAAATGCAGTCTTCGCGACATCTTGCTCTCTCACCCTCAGTTGATGGTACCCGGAATGAAGATCAATCTTTGAATACACCGCAGAACCTAGATCAATCTTTGAATACACTGCAGAACCTTGCAACTGATCAAACAGATCATCGATTCTCGGTAACGGGTACTTTTTCTTCACAGTGGCTTTATTCAACTGGCGAAAATCAATGCACATCCGCATTAAGCCATCCTTCTTCTTCACAAACAGTACGGACGCTCCCCACGGTGACATACTAGGACGAATAAAACCTTTCTCCAGCAAATCATCTAACTGCACTTTGAGTTCTCTCAACTCCACAGGCGCCAGACGATAAGGAGCACGCGAAATCGGAGCTGTGCCAGGCACCAGCTCTATGCTGAAGTCAATCTTCCGCCTCGGAGGAAAACCAGGAATCTCCTCTGGAAACACATCTGGGAAATGTCGCACCACGGGAACGCCACTAAGCTGAACGCGGGAAGAAGAAGACGCATCCAAAGCGTAGATCATAAAGCCAGCATTCCCCAAAGACAACAAGCTAAACATCTCCATCGCTGAGACCAACGGGATCTTCGATCTAGAATCCTGGCCGTAGAAGTCCCACTTCTCGCCAGACATAGGCCTAAAACGCACAATCCCATGGAAGCAGTCCACGGAAGCCCTATAGTTGGACAGCACATCCATCCCAACTATGCAATCAAAATCCCAAAGAATCAAACGGATCAAGTTCGCCAACAAGACATGCTCACCAAACCTCAACACACCATCTAACAAAGCTTCCTGGGAGAACAGACTCACACCACCAGGGGTAGAAACAGAAACGACATCGCACAAAGGAATGGTACACATACCATGCTCAATAACAAACGAATCAGAAATAAACAAATGCGATGCACCGGTGTCAAACAACACACGAGCAGGAAAGTCAAAGACAAGACATGTACCTCCAATCACCCGGCTCGGTGTCTCCTCGGCCTGCTCCCTCGAAATGGCGTTAACCTGAGCATGCTGGGGTCCTGAAAATAAAGGCTGAGACGACTGCCCAAAGCGCGAAGGGCCAGGCTGCTGAAACGGCCTAAACGGAGTCTCACCCAATCGGGGCTGCTGAAACTGCTGAGAACGGCCCGTAGACTGACCTCCACGACCCTGAGGCTGGGCCGCGATCTGCTGTGATCCAGCTGACGAACACACTCTCGCAAAATGCCCGTACTTACCACAAAGGTTGCAGGAACCCTGTTAGAGTAGATGCCCAACTAGCCAACTTGTGGCGTGTGGGTTTATAGACTCTTGTATATGACAATCTTTATATATGATATTCGCATTTCTTATATGGCATTCTTTACTTTCATTGTGTTGTATGATGATTAACAAATGCGTTGAGTAAAGACCTAGAATGCACTAAAGTGTATGTTAGAGGTGATAGTGGGTATGGCGGCTATCATGAAACACATCTAATAGTCACTGTGTATTCTGAACATGTTCCTAGTCTATTGGGCCATCAAAATGAGGATAAGGCCGCTCGAGCTCGAGACTAGTATCTGTGATGCGAAGTACCATGTTTCATTGGTAGGGAATATTGTGATGTTCTGAGCATGTAGATAGATAGTGACCTGGTGATCTATCGAACTACCCTCATTCGGACTTTCCAAGTGGTTACCATTTGGCGAGTGGATAAGTCCGAGGTCTTGGTTGTACTGATTAGTCCTCATGACTCGAAACGTCATTGAGACTCTATATGATAGGCGTCTCACTTTGACTCGTTTGCCGACTCACTTGGGGTCATCAGGCGGCGGGATTGGGTGAGACCCCGATGCATGTAGGAGTCGATGCATCGTTGTCGAGGATTCACCGCTCGCAGACATGCATGGATATCCTATGCTATCTGAGGGGATAATAGTTTATAAATCTCTGGCCAGAGTACTAGAAGTGTTTTAGGTAAATGTGTTTACCTAATTACACTTGCGATGTCACTATTCGATCTCCAAGATGTATTCATAGCTATCGGATCTTTAGCGACTCTCGATTTACCAATGGTCGTTGATCTGATCGGGATATATGGATTGAAAGGACCGTACTGTACGCTAACCACGACCAACTGGTTCTTGCAGGCACTATCAGTGATACCTAGGGGATCATGGGGTGATGTTGCTAGACGCTCTTACCATGATCCGATGGGCAAGTCCGGAATTGTGATTCCGGAGCCACAATGGTTGTGGGCCCACGGCTAGCTGTATCCCTGAACCATTGAGGGTAACACAAGTACTGGATTCGAGATTCCCGCACGGATACTGAGCTCAATGTGTTGAGCATAGGAAGAGGATTTTGGGGAGTGCGACTTCCTAAAAGTCAACAGGGGTCAAATCGTGATTTCCCGCTGTTGAGGGGCAAAACGTTCATTTTGCACTGGGGTTCTGAAAAATCGTTTTTCAGATCATAGTATTCTGTTTTGGAAACTGAGTCGATCGGTCCGATCTGATCGGTGATCGGAGTTACGATGAAGTCACGGTGATGGGGATGAACTGAATGTTCATCCGTTGGACCCGGGCCCGTTGGGCCGGTCCAAGTCCATCACTAAGTCTACTTAATGTAGACTTAGACTTCATAACTAATAACTCATTACACAATTAAACCCTAACCCTAAGAGCTTCGGCCGCCTCCTTCCTCTCTAAACAAGCCGCCGCCGCCGCCGCCTAGCGCCGCCGCCGCCGCTTCAAGTCGCCGGAATTTGTTCCGGCCAACTTGACGAGGAGAATCCGTCCACGCCGATCTCGTCAGGCCTTATAGTGCAGGCTAACGAAGGAGTCTCGCTTCCGGCCGTGGACCTGATTGACGTAGTCTACCGCCATCTACCGTGAAGTGCCGGTTTCCTCGAGAAACTGGTCGGAGCCAGGCACGAGTTGCCAGCAAGGTAGTCATCTAAACACCCTATGATTTTCATAGCCTGTTGTTTATTGAAATTGTATTGATCGTCTCCCGGCATATTTTTTGTTTTTCCGCTGCCCCGCCGGGAGGCGTGATCCGGATCCGCCGTGGTTCCCCAACAGTGGTATCAGAGACAAGGTTCGGATCTGATCAATACAGTATATGCCATATTGTATATAATCTCTCAATTTTCAGATCGAAGAAAACAAAAAAATAAATTGATCGGCCGGCTGTTGCCGTGCGCGGCGGCCCATTGCATGCGCAACAGCGCGCGCGACACCATGCGCGCTGGCCGCGCATGGTGGCCGGCCATGGCCAGCAGCCGCGCGCACTTCGTTGCGCGCTGGCCGCAAGTGCACGATCGCCGCTGTTGCGCGCAAGTGTTGCGCGGTGATGGACGGACGTTGCTGCTTGGATGCGCCGCTGTCCGTGCATTGGTCGCCACACGATGGCGCACGATGGCGCGCGATTGCGCCGACCTTGTCGCGGCCGCGCGGCCTTGTGTCGCACGCAAAATTCGTTGATGGCGGCCGCCGCCGGTGGCCGCCATCCGGCGGTGCTCTGGCGATGTCGTGACGGCTGAATTATTCTAGGGTTTAGTTCGGGCCTGTCCCGGACGGCCCGTGAATTTTTCGGGCCGATATTCGATATCGGGCCCGTTTTGGTCGATTTTGAAATTTTGAGATTTTTGGGCCTAGAATTGTTTTAAGCCCAATTTGATACAATTAAAATTGCAAAATACGATTTTAATTTTGAAATATGATTTTAAATTAAATATGATTTTGTTGATTAAAATTTGATTCTATCGACAAAATACGATTTTATTTATAAAATGCGATTTCGTAATTAAAATATGATTTTGCGAATAAATAATTTGATTATTTAAATTTATGCATTTTAATTAGATTAATTGCATGATTGGGATGATCGAGAGCCGTGCCCAATTTGTTAGGTGCATGCGATAGGTTTTTGTGATTCGGTTGTATTAATATTTTGATTATCATTTAAAGTGGGCCTGTTTGTGGCCCGTTCCAACCCCTTGATAAATGTATCCCTTGTATGTCATGGTAAATTTAAATGTAAAATTACTAGATTCAGTGGGAGGACATCTGAAGACGGTGGACAATGACGATCAAGAATATTGAAGACCGAAGATCTGTAAAACCGGAAGCATTGTAATAAGATTGCATTGCATATTGCATATCACCCATAGGATTGGACCAAGGTCCGTGGCTGGCAACCACGGACCGCATAGCTCTCACGATCGATCATCCCAATATTTTTTATATATGTGATATATAGTTAGTTGAATCCGCATGTTGCATGTTTTAAATTTAATTTAAAATAAATGCATGAGACCAAATCATCCCAATATTTTTTATATATGTGATATATAGTTAGTTGAATCCGCATGTTGCATGTTTTAAATTTGATTTAAAATAAATGCATGAGACCAAATTTTTGAAAATAAAATC
Organism: Dorcoceras hygrometricum; assembly: GCA_001598015.1. Taxonomy (NCBI): domain Eukaryota; kingdom Viridiplantae; phylum Streptophyta; class Magnoliopsida; order Lamiales; family Gesneriaceae; genus Dorcoceras; species Dorcoceras hygrometricum. The sequence continues at coordinate 275,007 of KV010193.1, read as the reverse complement.
CCTCGTTTTAAATACGATTTAAAACTAATATCAAGATAAATGTTTATTCGATAAACTAAAGGGTATTTAAATTTGTTTAAATTTCCCTACCTTCCATCAACAATGGGTGTACGTC
>KV010193.1:244282-259267 GCA_001598015.1 Dorcoceras hygrometricum | reverse complement strand
AAGATGCGATGCATCAAACAACTCAACCCGCCGTTGCCTCGCCCATGAACTGTGGTAGTTAACCACTCGGCGCATGGAACGATCCCACTGTCGTTGCCTCGCCCATGAACTGTGGTAGTTAACCACTCGGCGCATGGTGGCTAACGATCCCAGCAGGGAGATGAGAGTGCGGTATTGCCGCTCGCCCTCGCATCCTGGTAAGAATCAACAACAGCAATACAAGATACGAACAATGGCTGAAATAACAATATGAATGCAATATGGGAAATGCATGTATGCATAACAGGGCAGCTAAACAATCAACAGAAATCACGTATGCACACAGCAACCTCCACATCGATGCATAACAGCCATCTAGCATTCAATCTCATGCCAATTCCCAGCAATATCAAGCTCAGATCCGTACCTTATACTTTTGTGCAACAATTACTACAAAACAGGCCCGAGAAAACTGGTTCCAACCTGCTCAAATATACGACACACAGATTTCAGGGAAGCTACACAGAAAGTTGCGGTCAACCAAAGAACGCACGGCTGGAAGCTACAACTCAACCAGCTAATTATCATCCTAAAACATCTTAACAGGAAGCTTAAACAACAACTAGAGGTAAGATCTCAACCACTAAACCGAGAAACTACCTGCGCACAGCAACTACACGAACAGGGAAAAACTGCTGCCGCTTCGCGATCTCACCCTGGACAAGCGTAGCTTCCAAGATCGGTGTAGGATGAAAGAGCTCTTCGAGAGGAGTCCAACGTTACCTCGAACGTGAAAAATGGTGGCGGTAATCAACGGGAATCACCGGATAAAATCTACGGTGAATAGTACCCGAGGGTTTGAGAACAGAGAATGAAGGTCGAGAGAAATTGCTAAGTATGGGATCTGAATAAAACGAAGCCAACGCTTCCTATATAAAGGCGCGAGAAGTCTGTTTACAAAACCCACCGACAGAAACAGATCTCACAACCAACGCGCGCTAAACACAACCAAGACCCCAAAACGACGTCGCACAAAACCACGGAGAAAGCTGGTCAGAAAGCGCTGAAAGCTGGAAACACGCTACAGGAGAGTTGACCAACTTTGACATCTGTTTTCAATAATCCAACCAGACCTCATCGCTGCGAACAGATCTCTCAACAGTGCTACTCCCAAAAACGACGACGTAGCAACTTATTAAAACGGCGGCGTTTAGGAACCAACGCATAAACCCGCAATACACAACAACAGATCTCTCCGCTCACGAGCAGATCTCATGCCAGCGCTATACCAGATCTCTCCCACAAGCTCTAATCAAAACGATACCGTTCTTACTTATCCAAACGACAACGTTTCAAGCATTAACAAAATACGCTAGAACCAGATCTCTACACATTAGCGCAAAACAGATCTCTCATGAAACGACGGCGTAAGGACCTCGCGCCAACAAAACACGATGCGAAGGAAAATAACACCAACGACCAGACTTCTTCAACAGCAAGGCTTACGTCATCAACGCAACGCATACCAGTGGCGAAGGAAAATAACACCAACGACCAGACTTCTTCAACAGCAAGGCTTACGTCATCAACGCAACGCATACCAGTGAAGCTTACGTCATCAAATCTACTACCAGATTTCACCAAAAACAGATTTCTCGAAAAACCAGATTTCAAACTCGAAAAACCAAAATTTCCAGAATTGCTCTAAGCATGATTTCCGAGCCGAAAATGCAAACGAAACCTTCAAATAGAACTCCGAAATCCCAGAATTCTCCGAAAACCAATTAATTCAACAATTAATCTTATATTACAATTTCAGGTCTCACAATTGGTGTTTCTAGGATTTCACCTTGAGCGAGGCTCGGTGATTGGGTTTTTGCAGAAGGCCTGTAACCATCAAATCTTCTAGTGGAACCTTCCTGAAAAGGAAGAAGGGGAGACATAGGATATTAATATCCGAACTTCCTTAAACAAACTCCCGACCCTTACTCTTTTATATTATCGCATTTACTTATTGCTCTGACTGTTCACAAATTAATAGACTTATTTTCGCACTTTTTGTTAGTCGAGAAATTTGACTTTAAACTGAGATCCTTAAATCTGGTAACTCGGATTTAAGTTAAGCGGGTGCTTGTAAAACTGTTTTAAAAGGTTTCGAAAATTTGAAAATACCAAGAGTTCATTCAACCCCCCCTTCTGAACTCTTGCAGCTGTTTTTCGAACCACATTGATCCTATCAATTGGTATCAGAGCCTGCGCATCTGAGTATTGAACAGTTGTTGTTTGTGCTTTATCTTATATTAAAATATCAACTTCTCACAACAAGATTCCTATGTTTTCTAAGGAGGATTATGACGACTGGAAGATTGGCATGCAAGCTCATCTGGCTGCTCAGGATGACGACATGTGGTCTGTTATCACAGAAGGGCCGCTGAAAATAATGAAGCCAAACCTAGCTTTTGAAATTTCTTACGACGAGCCTCAGTTTCTGGAGAAGAGCAGACATGAGTACAGTAACGAGGATAAAAAGAAGGCGAATCTAGACAATGTGGCCATGGATATTCTCTTCAAGACGCTGGACAAGGACAAAAACATGTTCAGTAAGATCAAAACTTGCGCCACAGCTAAAGATATTTGGGAAAAGCTGACTCAAATATGTGAAGGAAATGACGAGACAAAAGAGAACAAGTTGACTATGGCTCAGCAGAAGTACGAGTCGATAAAGATGAAGGATGGAGAGACGATGATGGAGTTCGATGAAAGATTCAGTGCTGTTGTTATTGAGTTGACGAGTCTTGGCAAAGAATATAGCAACAGAGAGCTAGCGTTGAAGGTGATGAGAGCGCTGCCCAGGGAGTGGGACGTGAAGACGATGGCGATGCGTGAATCAAAATATCTGAACAAGATGGAGCTTCACGACTTGTTTGCAAACCTTAAAGTTTTATGAGTTCGAATTGGAGACAAGAGCTGAAGCTGCTCCATCAACATCCCAGCCGATGAAAGCATTAGCAGCTACAACTACTGAACAGTTGTGAGGCTCTCTGCTCACAATTAATCCTTTAATCTCAATCAGTGGGTTATTAATTTAAACTAAACAAGTTTATTAAATCTAATCTGGTTCATATATAAGATAAAAATTTTTTTTTTCAACCAGCAGAAGCATAATATTCAACCAGCAGAAGCTTAACGGTTTCAGCTTGTATCGTAAATATTATTTCATTTAGATGAATACTTCATGGTCCATGGTAATTACAAGCTAAGTTTACTAGTACACGCTTGATTCTTATATACAAAACCAAACTTGAACAACCTAAGATCAATTGTCCAAAAATCTAGACTATTGGCTGGTATTTATTCTTCCTGCTGCTGACCCAGAGTCTAGGTAGTTATCTCTCGACCCTTGGTTGCTCCCCACTAGTTCCTTCTTACTGTTGTCATGCACACATACAAAACAAAACAACAGCCGGATAAACTCCGGTGAGAATCATCTCAGTATAATCAGTAGGCATGAATAATAGCAATAAAATGAATAACAGTGTATCAACTGTAAAACAAATGACAATGCAATGAAATGATTCTATTTCTCTTCTTTGATCTCAGAATTGATTCTATTTCAGTTCAGTTCGATGCCATCAAGATTCGTATCCGATCTTGAAATAGAAAAGATCCACTACCTGTGATGGATCGACACATACACAATTCAAGTTCTAAATCAAGAACAGTAATCAAACATGTATGTGATTTCAGCGGGATAACTCAAGAAAACTCATTCTTGAGTAATCTAATCCCTGACTCTACTGTCAAATTATACCTTCGTTCCTCTGTTTTCAAAGTACTTTACTCAAACTTTGTTTCAACACTTCCTGAGAACTTCACAGAATCAAAGTCTGATATGTAGTCAAGATGCTCTCAATATTTCGAATTCAATCTTATTTATAGACAACGGTCTCTGGATTCTCTGGAGAATTTCCAACGTGTTTAATTCGAATTCCACGTGTAATGCTGAGTATTCCAAACAGGATATACTCCCATCGCTTCGAAAATGGATAAAGTTAAACAGATTCCTCAACTGTTGTTTAACTTCTTCCGTCGCTGTTTGAAACAATTAGCATTCTCTTGTTATACAGCAGGAGCAACAACCAGCCGCAGTAGCAAACAGTCGCAACAAGAATCCAGTCGCAACACTTCGAAATCAAAACGATGTCGTTACAACTAATCTCAACGACGTCGTAACATACCATCACACCTTAACTGAAAGAAAACCAGCAGCTGGTCACTCTAATAATCCAACGACTTATTTCGCTACTTTATTCAAAACTGCATCGTATCGAGATTCCTATTTCATAAGTTAAAACGTCATCGTATTTTTCCTTAGACTGATTAACCAGCAGATCCAACAAACCATCGACTGATTTTAGATCCCTCGACTGGTCACTAATTCATGCAAAGCGACATTGTATCGAGGTTCCTGTTCATAATTCAAAATGATGTCGCAATGCTCTCTCAGCTGGAACCAAATTTTACATACTCGCCTCGACTGGTTCACGTTTAACCTCAAAACAACGACGTCGTGCCCACATCATCAAAACCAGTCGACACATCAATAAACCAGCAGGTACATTAACCAGCAGGTGCGTCAGGAACTCTTGCTGCTGGTTCCCACTTGAATAAACCAGCATGTTCACAAAGAACTCTAGCTGCTGGTTCCCACGTGCATAATAGTCACCTACACGTGGCGATTCCTTTTTAAATCTTGTATTTGCGCGTCTGCTTCCAGCTGTAACCAACACTAGCGCTTCGACTGAATTTCAAAATTCGACCAGTCGCGAGCTACAGTAGTGTTGACCCGCATTGAATTTGCTACAGTAACCTGCTGCTGAACGATTTTATCAAATCGCTTCGTCTGGTTCCCACACTTAACACAATTCAACGATACAAAGTTCCTTAATCACCCAACACTTCCAGAAGAAATCCGAGCTCATAATCACGGAATTCCTAATTCTCTTCTTAATTATTTCGGGTATTACATTTCTCCCCCTCTAAAATTCGAGTTCGTCCTCGAACTCATCAGCAGTCGCTATATGTACATGGAACATAAGGAGAAAATGGATTCTGAACAAGAGCTAACCTTATTGGAAGAGATAAGGGAATCGTTGTTTCATATCATCTTCCACTTCCCATGTTGCTTCTTCAATGCCATGTCGATTCCATTGAATCTTCACCAATGGAATAACCTTCGTTCGAAGTTGTTTTTCTTTCCGATCAAGAATCTGAATTGGTTGTTCAAAATAACTCAGTGTTTCATCAAACTCAGCTTCTTCAGCAGGAATAATATGAGAAGCATCAGGCATATACTTTCTCAGCATATATACATGAAAAACATCATGTATACCCGAAAGAGATGGAGGTAATGCCAGTCGATAAGCAAGATCACCTATCTTCTCCAGAATTTCATAAGGACCAATGAATCTAGGAGATAATTTTCCACGCTTCCCAAATCTTATTGTACCCTTGAAAGGAGAAATTTTCAAGAATACTTTGTCCCTTGTTTCAAACTTCAAAGGTCAAACTCAGCTTCTTCAAGCAGGAATAATATAGAGAAGCATCAGGCATATACTTTCTCAGCATATATACATGAAAAACATCATGTATACCCGAAAGAGATGGAGGTAATGCCAGTCGATAAGCAAGATCACCTATCTTCTCCAGAATTTCATAAGGACCAATGAATCTAGGAGATAATTTTCCACGCTTCCCAAATCTTATTGTACCCTTGAAAGGAGAAATTTTCAAGAATACTTTGTCCCTTGTTTCAAACTTCAAAGGTCTACGTCTGGTATTCGCATACTTGCCTTGCCTAAGCTGCGCAGTTCTCATCTTCTGCTGAATCAACTTCACTTTCTCTTCTCTAATTAAATCTGGTCCCAGCTCAGGCACTTCTGATACATCATCCCAGTATAGGGGTGAACGGCATTCTCTTCCATACAACGCTTCAAATGGAGCCATTCCAATACTGGCTTGATAACTATTGTTGTATGAAAATTCCACTAATGGTAATGAATCTTGCCATGAAATACCAAAGTATAGTACTACTGCTCTAAGAATATCCTCAAGAGTTTGAATTGTCCTTTCAGATTGTCCATCGGTTTGAGGATGATAAGCAGAATTTTGTACCCAAAGCTTGTTGCAAGCTACTCCAGAAGTGTGAAGTAAAGCGGGGATCTCTATCTGAGACAATTGATTTTGGTATTCCATGAAGTCTTACCACTTCCCGAACATAAAGGTTTGCCATTTGATCATGTCGATAGGTCATTCGATAGGGAATAAATCACGCAGATTTTGTCAACCTATCGATAATCACCCAAATAGCATCACAACCTCGAGCTGATGTTGGTAACTTCGTTACAAAATCCATGGAAATATGATCCCATTTCCATTCAGGAACTGACAGACTATGTAATAAGCCAGCTGGTTTCTTTCTTTCAGCTTTCACTTGTTGGCAATTCAAACACGTTGAAACAAATTCAGCCACATCAGACTTCATTTGTTTCCATCAGTATTGTTTCTTCAAATCGTTATACATATTCTGCCACCAGGATGAATGCTGAATTTACTTCGATGGGCTTCACTCAAAATCTGGTTTTTCAATTCCACGACATCTGGAACAACAAGTCTGTTGTTTACATACAACACATCTTCGTTGTTTATGCGGTACTCAGATTGGTGTCCCGATTTTATCATGTCAACAGATCTTTGGATATTCAAATCTCTCTTCAGTGCCTCTTTAAGTCGTACTAACAATTCGGGTTCAGCGTTGAGAGTACAAATTCTCATCGGTTTTCTTTCTTTTTCAAATGAATACCCAGAAATGCAGCAATTTTCTATCAAATGATACCCCGATCGTAGATAAAGACAACGCACAAATCTTCCTACTCAGAGCATCCGCTGCTGCATTCGATTTCCCTGGATAATATTTGATTTCACAGTCAAAATCTTTCAATAATTCAAGCCATCTTCTTTGCCTCATATTCAAATCGGACTGCGAAAATAAATACTTATGATCAGAGAAGATTTCGAATTTCTCACCATAAAGATAATGTCGCCAGATTTTCAATGCAAATACGATGGCTGCCAATTCAAGATCATGAATTGGATATCGAATTTCATGCGGTTTTAACTGTCTTGAGGCGTATGCAATCACATGACCTCGCTGCATTAACACACATCCCAATCCTTGGTGAGATGCATCACAATATACTAAAAATCCACCAGTACCCAAAGGAATTGTTAACACTGGTGCGGTAGTTAATCTCTTCTTTAATTCCAGAAAACTGTGCTCACATGCTTCTAACCAAACAAAGGGTGCATTTTTCTATGTCAACTGAGTTATAGGCTTTGCAATACTCGAGAAATCCTGAATAAATCATCGGTAATACCCTGCAAGACCCATAAAACTTCGAATTTCTGGCACAGATTTTGGTCTAGGACAATTGATCACTGCCTCTGTCTTATTGGGATCAATTGAAATACCCTCTCCAGATATAATATGCCCAAGAAATACCACTCTTTGTAACCAAAACTCACATTTTGATAGTTTAGCATACAATTTCTCATCTCTCAAAGTCTGCAAAACTGTTCGAAGATGGCTCGCATGATCACTCAAATTCTTCGAATAGATTAGAATATCATCAATAAATACGATCACAAAATCATCAAGGTATCTTTGGAAGACTCGGTTCATTAGACTCATGAATACTGCTGGTGCGTTAGTCAGTCCAAAAGGCATAACCACGAACGCATAGTGACCGTATCTTGTTCGAAAGGCAGTCTTCGATATGTCTTCATCTCTTACTCACAATTGATGATATCCGGATCTCAAATCGATCTTTGAATACACTGTCGAACCTTGCAACTGATCAAATAAATCATCTATTCGTGGCAAAGGATATTTATTCTTTACTGTTGCCTTGTTCAGTTGCCGGTAGTCAATACATAACCTCATTGATCCATCTTTCTTTCGCACAAATAATACTGGAGCACCCCAAGGAGAAACACTTGGTCTAATGTATCCCTTGGTAATAAGATCCTCCAGCTGCTCTTTCAATTCCTTCAATTCAATTGGTGCCATTCGGTATGGTGCTTTTGATATTGGTTGTGTACCTGGCATCAATTCAATGCTGAAGTCTACCTCTCGATATGGAGGTAATCCCGGGATCTCATCAAAAAAAACATCAATAAAATCGCAAACCACTGGTATATCAACCAGATTCAAGCTATTTTTCTTTGTATCTATTGCATAAATCAGGAATCCTTCCGCTCCTTTCTGCAATAGATTATTCATGGTAATAGCAGAGACCAAAGGAATTCTAGCTCGTGATCCCTTACCATAAAATTTCCATTCATCAGCTTTCTCTGGTTTGAATCGAACTACCTTCTGAAAACAATCTACTATTGCTCTATACTTGGTTAACATATCTATGCCCACGATACAATCAAAATCAAATAACCCGAGCACAACACAATCAATTTCAATTGCGTGACCCTCAAACTGTAACACACAATTTCTAACAGCGGTGATCGATAACATTCCCTTCCCCAGAGGTGAAGAAACCGACACCATCTCAGTTAAGGGTTCAACAGGTAACTTATGTGATATAACAAAATTCTCAGAGATAAAGGTGTGTGATGCACCAGTATCAATTAATACATAGGCTGGAAATTTGCACAAGTAGCAGTTACCTGAAATAACATCATCTGGGGCTGCCTGTGCTTGTTCTTCAGTCAAAGCAAACACTCTTGCTTGTTGTTTAGGAGGTTGGCTCACTGTCTGGCTTCCTCCTTGTCTACTATGTTGTGGATTTTGGGGTTGATACGAATGTACAGAGGAGGCTTGCCTATCTGGTATTGGCATAGTTCTTGATGCTTCCGGATTCTGTGAATTCCCAGAATTACGTTGAGGACATATTCTCGCGAAATGTCCCGGTTGATTGCAAATACGGCAAAGGCCAGACACTCCTCTGCATTGTTCTGTAACATGTCTACCTCCACACTTGGTACAATAATCACCAGATTTTTGTCCAGCTTTCATCTGTTCAAACTCACTCGAACTGGAAGAACTACTGGTACCAGATCGTTTAAATTGTTTTCCTTTCCCCTTAAAGTAATTCTTTTTCCCACTGCTGCTTCCAGCATCAAATCGAGGGGGTGGTAGAATTTGTGGATTCTCTTGTGCTGCTTTGGCAGCTGCTGGCACAAATTGTGCTCTTCGTTGCCTTAGCAATCCAGCTTCTGCTCCTTTTGCTCGATTGAGTGCATCCGCAAAAGTATTTGGTCTCCCCGTATTTACCAAGGTAAATACATCTTGATTCAACCCATTAATGAATTGATCCGCTTGTGCTTCGTCACTCATGGCAACATGAGGAGCAAATTTCAGTAAGCTTGTGAACTTGGCAACGTATTCCTCTATATTAAACTGCCCTTGTCGCAAGTTTGCAAATTCCGCTCCTTTATCCTTCCTATAAGAAACTGGAAAGAACCGCTGATAGAAAGCTGTTTTAAACACTGCCCAAGTAATCACAGTGCCCTGGTTTTCAAGAGTCTTCTTCGTTGCTACCCACCAACTTTTACCAATACCATGCAATTAGTGTATAATCAATTTCACCCGACGATCATCGGTGTAATCAAGTGCTTCAAACAACTGCTTCCAACCAGTTCTCACATTCTATCGCATTCTCTGTCCCTGCCAACGTTGGTGGTTTAAACTACTGGAACCGTTTCAACAACGTTTCCATCGGGGTAGCAGCTGCATTCAACGCCTCAGTAGACGTACTACCCTGCTCTGTCTGCCGGTTCGTTGTTCTTCTAGGAGGCATATCTAGAATCAAACAGACTTGTTTATCATTTCTCATCAACCAAGAACAAGCCAGTCTTAGTCCCTCCTCTGATTAGCATACATGAATGTACTGCTGCTCAAGAGATCGAGTTCTGATTCATGCTTTGTTCAATACATGCTATTAATCACTTCCAGAGCATGTAAGTCTTATAACTCTTTGGTATATTCTTACCATTTATTCACAATAATCATGTGATATAAATTCAAAAGCAGTAAGACATATATCACACAAGCATGCAATTCATTTGTTTATTTAATCTAATCAGTCAGGAAGAACTCGATCTACCCCACTCATCTAGTTCAATGATCTTAATAATTTAGTAGCGCTCTGATACCACCTGTTGTGAGGCTCTCTGCTCACAATTAATCCTTTAATCTCAATCAGTGGGTTATTAATTTAAACTAAACAAGTTTATTAAATCTTATCGGGTTCATATATAAGATAAAAAAATTTTTTTTTCAACCAGCAGAAGCTTAACGGTTTCAGCTTGTATCATAAATATTATTTCATTTAGATATATACTTCATGGTCCATGGTAATTACAAGCTAAGTTTACTAGTACACGCTTGATTCTTATATACAAAACCAGACTTGAACAACCTAAGATCAATTGTCCAAAAATCTAGACTATTGGCTGGTATTTATTCTTCCTGCTGCTGACCCAGCGTCTAGGTAGTTATCTCTCGCTACCCTTGGTTGCTCCCCACTAGTTCCTTCTTCCTGTTGTCATGCACACATACAAAACAAAACAACAGCCGGATAAACTCCGGTGAGAATCATCTCAGTATAATCAGCAGGCATGAATAATAGCAATAAAATGAATAACAGTGTATCAACTGTAAAACAAATGCAATGCAATGAAATGATTCTATTTCTCTTCTTCGATCTCAGAATTGATTCTATTTCAGTTCAGTTCGATGCCATCAAGATTCGTATCCGATCTTGACATGAATATTCATATATCGAAACCATCTCCGGCTTCAAAAATCAGGTCATCTCAGTCCTGGGCATTAGAATCAATTCAATTCTCTTCATTATGCGATGTCATGCAAATATAAAAGATCCACTACCTGTGATGGATCGACACATACACAATTCAAGTTCTAAATCAAGAACAGTAATCAAACATGTATGTGATTTCAGCGGGATAACTCAAGAAAACTCATTCTTGAGTAATCTAATCCCTGACTCTACTGTCAAATTATACCTTCGTTCCTCTGTTTTCAAAGTACTTTACTCAAACTTTGTTTCAACACTTCCTGAGAACTTCACAGAATCAAAGTCTGATATGTAGTCAAGATGCTCTCAATATTTCGAATTCAATCTTATTTATAGACAACGGTCTCTGGATTCTCTGCAGAATTTCCAACGTGTTTAATTCGAATTCCACGTGTAATGCTGAGTATTCCAAACAGGATATACTCCCATCGCTTCGAAAATGGATAAAGTTAAACAGATTCCTCAACTGTTGTTTAACTTCTTCCGTCGCTGTTTGAAACAATCAGCATTCTCTTGTTATACAGCAGGAGCAACAACCAGCCGCAGTAGCAAACAGTCGCAACAAGAATCCAGTCGCAACACTTCGAAATCAAAACGATGTCGTTACAACTAATCTCAACGACGTCGTAACATACCATCACACCTTTACTGAAAGAAAACCAGCAGCTGGTCACTCTAATAATCCAACGACTTATTTCGCTACTTTATTCAAAACTGCATCGTATCGAGATTCCTATTTCATAAGTTAAAACGTCATCGTATTTTTCCTTCGACTGATTAACCAGCAGATCCAACAAACCATCGACTGATTTTAGATCCCTCGACTGGTCACTAATTAATGCAAAGCGACATCGTATTGAGGTTCCTGTTCATAAGTCAAAATGATGTCGCATTGCTCTCTCAGCTGGAACCAAATTTCACATACTCGCTTCGACTGGTTCGCGTTTAACCTCAAAACGACGACGTCGCGCCCACGTCATCAAAACCATTGGACACATCAATAAACCAGCAGGTACATTAACCAGCAGGTGTGTCAGGAACTCTTGCTGCTGGCTCCCACTTGAATAAACCAGCAGGTTCACAAAGAACTCTCGCTGCTGGTTCCCACGTGCATAATAGTAACCTACACGTGGCGATTCCTTTTTAAATCTTGTATTTGCGCGTCTGCTTCCAGCTGTAACCAACACTAGCGCTTCGACTGAATTTCAAAATTCGACCAGTCGCGAGCTACAGTAGTGTTGACCCGCATTGACTTTGCTACAATAACCTGCTGTTGAACGATTTTATCAAATCGCCTCATCTGGTCGCTTCGTCTGGTTCCCACACTTAACACAATTCAACGATACAAAGTTCCTTAATCACCCAACACTTCCAGAAGAAATCCGAGCTCATAATCACGGAATTCCTAATTCTCTTCTTAATTATTTCGGGCATTACAACAGTTCTCTCCAAGAACTAGCAAGACGGTTGATCAACTCAGCGACGACGTCATGTGTCAGGCCCCGTGCTAATTACTCAAGATAATAGCACAATTAAGCACATAATCACGGAAGCGAAAAATCAGGCTTAAAAGTTTTCGAAATATAATTAGGCCTGAACTTAAAACATCATTCAAAATAATCATAATCAAAATACGAATTGACTCAAACTCATATAAAAAAGGTAATACAATTACCAATTCAAATACAGATCCCCAAAAATACATAAGACACGGGGCATCCCCCGGGTTCGATACATAAATAAAATAACTGGGACTCATGGAAATGGGGATCGACAGCTGAACCTCCACTCTATCCAGCTTGGTTACCTGAAGATCCTGCAAATGGGTAACGCAGACCCAAACAACCTAAAAACAGGAAAACAAATACAAGGTCAAGCCTCAGTACGAAGAGCTAATTGAAACAGCTAATCATGCAACTGTTGGCATACAATGGCGGATCCGGATCCCGTTTCCCGGGGCGCAGCGAAAATAAAAAATTGCCCCGAGAAACGTTCAATACATTCAAATACAATTCTATAAACATTCATAGGGTGTTCATAGAATCGTTACCTTGCTGGCGTTTAGGCGCCTGGCTCCGACCAGTTTCACGAGGAAACCGGCACTTCAAACGGTAGGCGGCGGTATATCGTCAATCGATCGGAAATACGATTCCTTCATCAGCCTGCACTAGAAGGACTGACGGATTCTGACACGGATGGAAACTCCTCATCGTGGTGATCGAAACAAGTCCGATCACACTACGAACAGACGGCGGCGGCGCGACGGAGGTGCAGCGGTGGGCGGCGGTCGTGCGTGAGGTTTGTGAGGAGGGGGCGGCGGTTTTGGAGCTTGGAGGCTAGGGTTGTGAAATTCTAATCACTCATTAGTTGCCCTAGGTCAAGACTAAGTATATGTGATACCGGAAATGTTGATTAATTGTTGAATTAATCGAGTTTTAGAGTTCATTTTGAATGTTGGGTTGCATTTTTGGGTCGAGAATCACATTTGGACCAATTCTGGAAATTTTGAGATTTTCGAATTTCGGGTGAAACCTGGTGGCAGATTTCATGACGTCAGCAGCGTGTGTTGTCGTCGTTTGGCTGACGTAAGCATTTCTGTTGAGAGATCTTTCGGTGAATCTGTTGGCAGATGTGATGACGTCAGCATTGCGTGGTTGCTTAGCGTGGATGACGTAAGCATTGCTGGGTTGAGTTTTGTGGGTGAAATCTGTTGGTAGATTTCATGGCGTCAGCAACGTGTGTTGTCTTTGTGTGGCAGATGTAAGAAGACCTGTCCGCGTTTTTGGTGCCGTGCGTAGTTGTTATGTGTTTTTCCCGATCTCAGCGTGCGACCAGATTTTATGACGTGTGCATTTTCTTCCGTTGCGTTGTATAGCAGATTTGCTTGCGTAAGTAGCTTTCTTCCATTGTGGGCGCGCGACTAGTATAGCGATCAGATTTGGTGACGTAAGCAGTTCTTCCGGTAGTGCAATGCGACGTCGTTTTGGGGATTTTAGTGTGTTTTAGCGCCTGCGTTGGTTTTGAGAGATCTGTTGACTATTTGAAGCTTTGAAAGCTGTTTTGGTCGGTTTGTATAGCAGATTTGCTTGCGTAAGTAGCTTTCTTCCATTGTGGGCGCGCGACTAGTATAGCGATCAGATTTGGTGACGTAAGCAGTTCTTCCGGTAGTGCAATGCGACGTCGTTTTGGGGATTTTAGTGTGTTTTAGCGCCTGCGTTGGTTTTGAGAGATCTGTTGACTATTAGAAGCGTTGGCTTCGTTTCTTTTCACCAAATCCCATACTTAGAAAATAATTCTCTCGACTTCGTCCACTGTTTCTTCAACCCTTGTCACTATTTACCGTGAGCTTCTCCGGTAGATCCCCGTTGATTCCGGCCACCGTTTTTCACGTTTGAGGTAGCATTGGACTCCTCTTGGAAATCTCTTTCACCTCGTACCCATTTTAGAGACTGTCTTTGGCTGGAGCGAAAGCACGAAGTTGCTGTTTGTGTTCGTGCTTTTCGAAGTACAGGTAGCTTTCGATCTAGCTTAAGACCTCGTTCTAGAACTTGTTTTAAGATTCCTGTTAAGTTGTTTGGGTAGGAGTAAAGGCTAGTTTGTGCCTCTGAATTTCCAGCCGTGAGCTCTTGAGAAATTGGCCGTGAGTTTGGCTGTTTTCCCTGAAATCTGTGTATTGTGTTTTGGGCAGATTTGTGCAGGCAGAGAGTTGCTTTGTTCTTTGAGGAAATAAGGTACGGGTTGAGCTTGTAAATTCCAGCAAGGTGACGGCTTGGATGAATTGTGAGATGGCTTTGCGTGTTATGTGATTAATTGCCTGATTGATGCTGCCGATCTATGAGATGGCCGTGTGTTATGTGTTGTGTACATGTTGTTGGTAATGTTGTCGTGCATATGTTGATATGCTTGTTATTGTCCAGCATGTGCATACACGTATTTGCATCTCATTCCAGTTGCATTTCCATTGTTGCGTCGTTCTTGTTCTGTTTCTTACCAGGTTGCGAGGGCGAGCGGCAATACCGCACTCTCATCTCCCTGCTGGGTTATGTTAGCCCCTATGCGCCGAGTGGCTAACTACCACAGTTCATAGGTTGGGCAACAGCAGGCCGAGTTGTTG